>QJNV01000341.1:0-68172 GCA_004155935.1 Monosporascus sp. GIB2 | reverse complement strand
GGGGGGTTCGTGTTTGAAAATGGATTCGGTACTGAAAAATAGATAGTGTGAGTGGATTCGCCCACCACGACGACGTATGCCGAATGGAGTAGTTATTAGTGCAGGTACTGAAGAGGTGGGCAGGTAGATGGTGTATTACAGCCAGATGCCGGAGTCTGAACTCTACTGGCTGGCTACCATGCCCTAGGTATGTATACGAGTAGGTACTATGCAGAGGCGTATCAGCATCATGTCTGACCGGAGCGATGCGAGGCCAAGTCAATGGTATCAATCTTTTTTGTCTTTGATAGAAGACATGGAAATGCGGGTCTATTGCCGTTTTTACTGGACATGTGCCGCAATTGCATGCAGGTGGCACTTTGTTTTCTTCTTCTCTCTTTTTCTGTTGGCAAGAGGCGGGATGTTTGGCAGGGGGGTCGGCGGAGAGGAAGTGAAGGGGTCGACGTGAAAAGAGGTGAAGGGGATCGGCGGAAGTCGGGTGAGCATATGACTACTCGTCAGGGCTACCTGGTGACCAAGATGAAGGAGATGAGGAAGAGCGTGAAGGACAAGGGTACTCAAGCATTTCTCGATATCCAGTCAACCGCTCCGGCATTGAACACGCTTATGCTTCTTGCTTTGGAGGTTGTGTGAAATAGTAGCTTACATGGCTCTGGCTCTGCAGTCTGTATGTACATAGGTCGGCTAATCGAGGCGCTTATTGATGAGCGGCGGATGCAGGGAACTCCAACGTTTATGTCGGTATCAGTCGGATAACGCAAAGAATTAAGCAAAAGGTATGAGATGCGTATGTATGTATGTGTGTGTATGCGTTTACGGATGTAGATATGGCTCTACGTCAGTAAAGCCTCATGTGTGATTGAATGTCGAATGCAGCAATTTGGTTTGTCGAGGCGCCCAGGAGGGCAAAGTAACCAAACGGCTCGTTGCCTACTCACCGCCTTGCGTCTAGCTGATCTGATGGGGGGGTCTGACAGCGTCTGGGTCCGTGATTGAGGCGCGTCTGCTAGTTTCTAGCGCCTGCATGCAGGGTAGAGTCTCCGCCCTTGTCTAGAAGGTTGCGGCTTTTCCCAGAGAGTGTGGTGGGGTCGTTTAGGGATTGCAGGGGTCGAGGAGAGCTCTAGGAGATCGACTGGTCAGGAATTATTCAGGAAAAGAAAAAATAAAAACGGAAGAGCTTCGGCCGAATACGTACGTGTGGCGTGGCTGTACTTATACTGGAGTATATGGGGATTATTCTCGAGGCAGATTCGCTAAATGCCCAGGTAAGTACACTAGGTAAACAGTAGGTAACCATAACAGGGGCTAAAGCCGCTATCCGGCGGATTGACTACCTATCTCGTCGTTATAGGTGCCTCTGCTGTTAGAGTAAAACAGGTAGGCTGGCCATCAGTTCTTCCCCTAGTACATAGGATATAGGATATGTATAAAAGGTACATATGTCTAATACACATAGGGCAGCTATTCTTAGTTAATGTGCCAGAATCCGGCTGGTAGCACTCAGGATCCCGTCGGAGTGGCGTTGTGTAACTATGCGGTTGCCAAGTACCAAGGGTATGGTTTGCCTCTGCAGCCGAGGGGGAAAGTCGGGTAGCCGCTTGTGTAATTCCAGCCTGCCTACCGATGTAGCTCTAGGTCTGGCCAAATGTCCGTACCTATAGGACGAGGTCTAATTTGTACCTCATTTAGCCTTTAATCAAGTTGAATGCCAGAAAGTTGTGGCGGGCAGGTATAGTCAGGCACGTATGTACTGTATATATAGGCGGCGACCTAGCTGTCTGAGACGGCGTAACGGAAATGGGAGATGGTATACCATTACACACAACAAATACAGCCGGCTTAGGACCGTTAGCAAATGCATACTCATATACGTCAGGTAGGCATACTGCCAGTCCAGTCTGTTAGTCAGACCGTTGTACGTGGTCGTCCACTTACTGCTATATGTACACATATACGAATCTCTCAAGCCCAAGTACTTAGACGGGGTAAGTCGTAAGATTCTCAGAAACTTATTGACCTCACTTGTCAAGCCTGCCGTATGGCGCCCAGCTAGCGAGTAAGGCCTAATACCTAACTTTATCAGTCTTTCAGGGGGGTTGGCGGGTTGGAGGGTTGGCGGGTTGGTCCAGGCCATACGATGCAGAGCGGTTAGCAGTTACAACTCAAACAGTCAAAGTACACTTCGGTAATTATAGTCCCATTGTTCCTGCACTTGCTCCATTAAAAGGGCTACTGGCAACACCCCTGGCGTCTCCTCTTCTGACTACACCATTAAACGAAGCAGCCGGCACTCGAGCTTCGACCTCAACATTCTCTTCTTTCTTTGGACTCGACCCTGTCTCGCAGCTTTTTAGACATCCTCCCATCATCTCCAAGCTGGTTCTGGGTGCCGAATGGCAAGCTGCCGCATCTAACGTTAGGTTCTTCGGCTATCCTTTCTCTTTTCCTCCTTTCCCCCTTTTATCCCAAGGCAAGTCCGCGACTGACTGCCCGACCGACAAAAGTCAGTTTGTCAGTCAATCTCTCTGCTGTACACGGATGCCCGGGACAACTTTAGGTCTTCAGGGGTGTCGCAAACCATTGCTTCTCCATTTCCAAATACCGCCAACATGCCGTGTCTTGGCTACCTTAACCTGTCCTCCTTCTCCAGTTCAACTCGGTGATATCCAGCGATAAGATCCAGACCCCGGCCAACCGGTCAACATGTGGAGACGATCTCAGCAATGAGAATCGACATCAGGCGGCAGCCGAATGTAACTCTGCTGCATCCATGTCTGGTCATCCCGCCCCGAGTCAAATTGCGGGATCCTGAGCAGACCCTGTTCGACAAAGATTGCGACGGGTTCTGCCCTCGAAGGTCGGTGCTTCCGATTCCCTCGCTGTCTCTCTGCCACGCATGCTGTCGCTTAGCAACGTGTCATACACCGGACTGTAGAGCAGAGAAGCCAATGGCGCCCATGACCGCCAGATCCTGAACAATCGGCCCAACGCAGACCATCCTCATCCGGGGCCCCTTCCAAAGGCAAAAGATCGGGTATGGATGCAGCCGGATAAATGTTCCCCAAGTCAGATCAAGGCACAAAAGTCAGAGCTGCCTATCGCTTGACCGCTCAGCTCGCTCGACTGCTTCACCGCGCTGCTTCAATGCTTACTACTTGGCATGCAGAGCGAAAATAGGCCCCACATTAGTGCCCAGATAGTCGTGATGGCGCCGTACGTCTGACAAATGCTGCAGATAGTTGGACCATTGGGCATGGTCCGCTCCACGTGCAATCTGCGGTTAGATGCCCCTCTGTTGTCGGTGCCAGAAGTCTGACATGATTGACGTCGTGTAGCCGAGAAGCAGAAAGCATAAAGGAGGTAGGCTTGCTGTCCTGTCCGGAATCCCTGCATCCCAGAGGGAACAAAGACATGATGTCTCGCAAGGCTGAGACTCTCTAACACGACATATGCAAGCCATCCCTGCAGCGCCCGTTCGTCTGGTCCGGGTGCCTATGCGGGGAATATCAAGCTTTGACATTCCCTTATAGATCGGCTAAATGGCGATCGAGGCTAGCCATCATGGAGTGGTGAAAGCATTGTTTGTATCTGACCATGGCTGAATACTCCCAATTGTCCACGTCATCACCCCAGGATGCCGATTGTCGTATGTCCCGGCTTGTCTCCTCAGGACACCCGGAAAGCTGGATGATGCTTGGGAGTCTCTACTAGCACAGAAAGTGAAGTAACTGCCACAAGTCCCTCGCGCTTGGTGTACTGCACGGGGTGGAGGCAAAGCCATGACTCCTATCAGGAGAACAGATGGACTTCTCACATGTACGTGCTCAAGCCACCATGACACGAGGGGGTTCATTAGTGGCTGTTGGGCGTTTCTGCAAAATAGCAGTGACCTGTCGGCGGCTCCGTTGACGCTGACAAGAAATGTTTGCAGTTAGTGCATTTTGAGCTTGAGGGAGTCCATACGCGGTTTGAGCTTCAGTATCTGTGCCGTGTTTCCCGCCCTCTTGTTGTGTGTTTATGGAAAGCATGTGCCAGCGGTGATCCTCGCTTAATCTCAGCCATCCATATTAGCTACCACCTACACCTTAACACAGCATGTCCTTTTTGGGCCATCCAGCGTTATTCATGCACCCTCCACTGAATCATTTGACCGTGCGATCGACATCCGTGCCCATCCCTGAGCTCGTTTCAAATATGTGTATCTCGAGAACTCGCGCCTCAAGGACACGGGTTCCGAGAACATATTCCGGGAGCCCTAGAGGGTTGACCTGTCCCCACTCCAAGGTCTAGCGTACGAAGAAGTGGCTTACTGGAAGCTTGTGGTCTCGAAGCTCATATGCCCGGTTTCCAAAGCAGCGGCTCTGGATGTTATCACCCAGGGAGGTGGAGTTTTAAGCCTTCATGCTATTACATCCGAACCGGGGATAAGACACGGAGGTATGTTATCAATTGAGATGCCTTTCAGGGCAGAGCAAGCTGACTGTTCGACTCTTAAGCTCCAGGTAGGCCTTGCTTTGGGCTCGTCGCATGGATCGTTTCGCGGACCATAGTGAGTAGTGTTGAGTTCCTACTTTAACGCAAGGAGCCATCGCAAGTCCACTTGAGTGGGATTTGATCCTCTTTAGTGGCCGTCCCTGAGATCCGCCGGTTCGTAGGCATCTGCTTCCCTACCAATCCTGGTCTGTTACCTTGAGGTTCGGAAACGTCCTCCCAATTCATGCTCAGTTCCACTCTATGTGTACGACGCATCTTAATCGAGCTAAAACAAATCCGGGTCGTTATCTACTGGGTCCCCCAGTCAACAACTCGGTATGGCTTTAGTGGCTAGGGTTGTTTCTCTGGCCAGGTAATCCTCGACAGAACATGCTTGGCCCCGAACCTAAAAGGGCAATACATCTAAGGAACGTGAAATGCTTGGCATCCAGCTTACGCTAGGGGTCAGAAGTTCTATGTCTAGTCCTCTATACGAATCTTCTTCGGTACGATGATCGAGATGAACATATAGTATCAAGCTAGCTTACTAACATGTTTACATAAGCTGGGAGACGCAGGTTGACGACAGTAACTTCAAAGAGACCCCGGATCTCCCTCTCCCTCGAGAAGATGACTATTTGGAACTTACTCAGATGGTATCGCTACTCCACGTTCTCAGGATGCAACCTCGCTCACCAGTTTATACTTCTCTAGGCAGGTACGTAGTCTAAATCTTCCTACAAGCTTGATAGATATCTTGATGGGTACGAGCTTGCGGTTCCGTTTTAAACTTGCCCAAGCTGCCATAATGCAGGAAGAGAGCTATGTCACTCAGGGATCTGACCAGAGGGTGTTCCCCAACTTCCCCCCCGATATAAACGTTCCTGCCTCTAGAGGCTCCACTGACACGATGGGAATGAGCACGGCTGATCAGTAACAGAGCAGCATCTGACAGTGGTGCATGGCGATAGTCTACCTAGTAGGCAACTCTTTTCAGCCTGTTGCCACGATGTATGTCTTATCTATTCACAAGTCGCTAGAAGAAACTCCACTAATGGCAGCAAGCAGCTAAACTAGCTCCCTGCGGCTTCGACCCCCCTCCACTTCCCCCTTTGAGCCTGTTGCAGCATGCAGTCCGCCCTTGGCTCGTCAAGCCCTCGAGTCCCGGCGACTGGGTAACGTACAATATGTACATCACAACGTCTCGTCCGCAACGATGTTGTGTTCGTTACAGCCAGCCCGGTTCCACACCTGGGCGAACCCCCAAAGGAGTCCCCCCCTTTCCCCCATGCCCACCCCCACACGGGAAACAACTCGGGATTGAACTTTTCTGGGGTAGCATCGCTGGGGCCCACCATATCTAACGGGCCGGGCGGAGCCGAGTCCGTGCCATGCCGGTAATGATCGTCCCAGCCCAGCCCGTCATCCGATCTCTCATGAGCAAACATACGCACCCCTTGCTGCATGCGGCCGGCTATGTGCCCCTGGCCCGCCCGCTGTCGGCAATGCACAGAGACGAGGTAGGATCGTGGGGCCCTAACTGAGATCCGGTAACGATCGGGTAATATTGGCCGTGGGGGCGGATACGACCGTCAAGCTTGTGCTCACGTCACCTCTTGACACCTTGGAAGGTGGGCGGATAGGCGTGTACGGGTGGGGGGAGCCATCCCGTCACGAAGCCGGACCCATGCCCTTACCCGAATGCAGAGCGTCCGCCTGACTGGTGCATCCAGATTATCCCATTCGATAACGAACAACCACGGAAGGCTGTTTGGGAGATCGCCACGTGCCGAGCCAATGAAAACATCCCCGGCCACACCAGCGAAATTGAAAGGCTGTTGGACCTTTGCGACGCGTAACTCGAGAAGGAAGAATGAGCGAGCGCAAATGACTGCCCAAGGCAACCGAGCCCCATTACCTTCGGCACCGGTCTGGTTAACGGCATCTCGAGCTTCCAGTCTGTCTGTCTCGTGTCGCGCGAGAATTTCCCCGCCGCGGTCCGTTGGCCCGGGCGCGTTCGCGAATAGAAGTAGCAATGTGAGGCTCTTTGCCTGCCGGCAGCTGGCACTTGATGCAGAGATCACATGCAGCGGTAGATGGTCGGCCACCGGTACGGTTGAGCAAGTAGATGGGTAAGAAATTGAAGTAACCGTTACACCCGGAAACACCCGAAATATGCACCACCTTAGCGACACCGTTCGAGGCTACCAACCTGGTCCATTTTCTTTTCAAGTCCGGACTCTATCCTCATTCATCATGCTGAACAGAGAGATACAAGGGTACATGGGAAGCTGTCACTTCCGCTGGTACCACGGCGCGGCGTGTCTCACCGCGGGACGATGGCAACACGTGGCACAGAGATAATGTCGGCTCCCGACGCCTTTCGACCCTCCTGGATGCGGTAAGCCTCACACCCAAGGCCCTCGGGATTCTCCTTTCGGTATGTCGGAGCGACCTTGGTGAACAAACAGACCTACATTTGACTCTTGAGGCTGGCCAGCGGCCTGTACACGCGACCGATCTACGTGACCTGCTGGCGGTCGTAGGTGCCAGTCGACGGAGAAATGCAGCGGCAAGGGGCATGTGGCTAACTCTCTCCTCTGCCTCTCCGAACAGATATAACGTGTATCACGACCCTGCAGCTCACCAACCACGCCCCTATAAGTATATAAGGTAACGGGAGCTGCAAGAAGCCTATATTCCGCAAGGCTTGGCCTACCGCACCGTTCGTAACCTACTGCGGGTCACAGTGAGAAAAGGCGTTGCCGGCAGTCTCGAATTCTTGCACGGCCGCGGAGCCAATCCATCTTCGGAATATAGATCCGAGAAGCTGATCAAATTCCTGTAGTAGTTGCTTTTTCTTGAGGAAAGAGCCGAACGCTGCTTGGCAAAAGATATTATGTTCACAGCACTTTAAGACTGGAGGCCTAGACTAGCCGAAAAGGGGTACCAGGGTCGCCGCCTGTGCGCAGATCGGATTCGAGCCGATGTTACGTAAAGTCACGGGAGCCGAACCGTAGCGTCGGCTTCATCCCCCGTACATTCTAGAGAGCCTCCTGCATAGAGCCTTTCATAGCGCTAGAATATCGTCAAGGGCTATGAAAGTAGTGTATCCAGCACTTGTGTTACACCAGCACATATCACACTCCACCATGAGGGGAAATAGGAGTCGGAAATAGCTGTAGTCTGTTTAGGACCGAATTTGACTTGGTGCGCCAAATGTCTGACAATGAATACGGTATATAGCGATATCCTAGTCTACTGGTGCCCGAGCTTTGATCGCGCTTATGTAAAGCCGCCCATGCGTCTCTCTGATAGATCATCCTGATTATTGTGATTATTGGACGAGATCGCCAACTACATATGCCACCATTTTATAATCCATCGCAAGATCATATACAGGAATCATGAATAGGTCCATGCTTAACCGTAGCGTGGGAGCCAGCCAATGCGTACAGCGGAATCTGAATCCTCTAAGAATGCTCCCCGCCACTAGTCTCCTGTCACTAGCCCTGTATCTATGGAAGAATCTTTAGTTCTCCAAGGATAACCTTCTGGAAGCAACCTTTAGACAGTCATGGGAGATGGCGTGGGCTGCCAAGGCAGTGTTGGTTGGGTGCTGCCTCCTTGGCCGACCCTAAACCGTCAAATCATGTCGTACGATGAGGCGCCCGGGTTGCCCTGAAATCCTCTTGCTGATTTGACCAATCATAAACCTTATACTTATTCGTAGACTGTAAGTCAGTGTTGGCCATAACAACTTACCAGACAACTATTCGAGTGGGTAGTCCCCGAGACATCTATTCGACCGCATGATAAGAACGATCAAGATCACGTATAAACCGAGATTAGTCCATACGGACCGGGCTATCTACAAGTACAATGCATAGGTCAGCATGAATTAGACGGTGACCCCCTGCTTTCAGCGCTGTGAAATTGCGGCACAGTCATGCAAGACTTCGATAATACTTGCAGTATGGGTCACTGCCAAACACGTAACCCGAACCCTTGAACCCTCCCTAGCGTTTCTTTACTCCATCTTAGTCGCTTCCCGGGGTGCGGTAGAGACTATCGACGATGCCACGTAAAGAGGGTAGTTGTGATAGGTTGGTAGGGCTACACCTATCTCGTAGTCGCACCACTCCAGTGCTGACTTGGGCACCAAATCATGCCCAAGCTTGGTCATGCGGTTTCGATACTCTAGGTTTTCCTGTCCCGGACATGGTCTTGGTTTGGCCGATATACCACTTACTCTCCGTAACTCTTGGGGAAGGTGTTTAGGCAGCATGATACTAGAATACCGGAAGCCGTAAACCACCACCCCCCCTGAGTGGGACTAGAATGATATGCACCCGGCGAGTCTGACTACGTTACCCGTGCCCGCTGCTTCTAAGGATTACACACATATCTGAACCTTGCACGCCGCTAGTGCCGAAGGAACCGGCGCAAAATTAGGAGGCCAGATTAAAATCCTTGAAATCTGGGGGGGTCGACGGATGACGATGACAAGTGTTCAGCCCTTTTTAGGGCATCATTGCGAGACCACAGGTGAGGCTTGAACAAGTCAGCCAGTCTATCGGTAGTCTAAATATAAGACCTAGGCATGATGGTGATCGCTACCTCCACGGGAAAAGAATCATAGTTAGGGCAGCGGGAGCTGATGTACGTGGACAGATGTAGTAAGTAGTCACGCGAACTGGCGCCGCAAGAAGAAATGGCGGTGGCTAGCAACCATGTCTACCTGGTTCGCGAGATCTCGTAGAAATTATTAGTGCCCGAGATACGCGAGGCATGTATGCTTGCAGCTCCCATAGTCCGGATCCCACGGACCAGAAATCCGGGCTCAGCCACACCGCTCATTGGACTCGATGTTCACGGACCGCCCAGACCAAGCGGAGATCGGGCCATCCCCGGGGCCGAGTTTATCCCCCAGCCGAGTCGGAAGCCATGACGGTTACGATTCATACAGAGAGCAATCGCCGGGCCATTAGAGCGCCCAACAGGTCGATGTCACAGTGGGTGAAGGCTACCAGGACCAGTCATACGCACGGCACTCTGCAGGCTACAGGAACGAAGCATATTATTGAATTTCAATTAAAGACTAGCCTATCAAGTCGCCACCGCTCCTTATCTGCGGCACGGCGGCATTGATTTGACCACCTCCGCATGATACGGCGCGGACTGGGAAGTTAAGGCAGAAACAAGATTCTGGCGGAATAAAACTGCGTTTACCGGTCTACAAATGGACGTGGCACGAACACAGACCTAAGAGGAGTTAGCAGCACCGTGGGCTGTACAACCATTATGCAAAGCACGACTGGCGAAAGATAGGAACTGGGGAAAAGATAGGAAGTAATATAAACTTATCACCTGAGTCTTTATTTTTATCGTGGAGCCCTTTACACGAGGCTATCGCTACGGAGTTGCGAGCAAGTTAGAGTGTCTGGGGACGTTCTTGATATGTAGCATCAGGGACGCGAGACCAAGCAGGATAGATGAGCCGAGCTCAAAACCCCCTTGGACATATCCACACAACCTTATTATATAGGATTGAGGGCCCAGTATATGATACGTCAAGAAAAAGTAAGGTAAAAGAAAGTCTTACACCGTCTCTACCCCATGCCTCTATGGAGAAATTTTGAGCCCCGTCTAAGTGGCCGACTACGTACCGCTAATGCGTCTAAGAAAGCATATATCTCATCTCTCCTTTCTTACTACATACTAATCCTACTTGTAGAACTGGGCGCGGCCGAAATCGACCATGGCTAGTCCAAAGTTCGTTCTGGTGAGCTTGAAGACTTATACGTACCCAGTATTAATCTTCTCCGCCCAGTCACAACGGAAACTAGGTTGATCTAACCCCCGTTTGAAAAATACTCGCTCAACCGATACCGAGCGGCTTAGGCATATCCGATGGAAGGCGTCCGGAGGACGTCCAGCAGTGGTTCATCAGAGTGAGCGATAGGGGCGCTCTGGATTGTCGACAGAGGGCTGGTGCAAGACGTTAGACTCTACGGACTGTTGAAGTGAGGGCCAAGGTCTCGCTAGCAAGTACAGTGTCATATCTCCCTGTCAGTATTGTGTGTATATAGCAGACTTCAGCCACCTAGATATACAGCTAGGCTGAACCTCCACGAATACTCATTGTCCTATATTTTATCACGGACATCGTTGGTAGAAGCCAGTAAGGCCAAAAGGAAAGAAAATAAGTGTGAAGCGTGAGCCCTAGTTGATCTCAGATGGGCAATCAAACACCCCAATTGTGGGTTGTATTATCCAGATATTTCTCCAATCCACTAATTCCCTTTGCATCCTCTAAAATACATAACCCGTGGATAAATGGTGATGCTTGCAATGATCCCTACACCTGAGATTGTAGCTGTCTGGCATCTACAAGACTTAGAAGGCAATGCTATAGGATATACAGTCTAGAATATGCCTCGAAGCTAGTTATAGAAGTGTATGTATAAGAAATCAGGGGTAATATATAACAGCTGCCCGGTCCCCTTTTCGTATGGAAATGACGTCGAGGGCATGATCTATAACAAGAATCCAATATAGCATTCATAGCTGCATTACGCCGAAATATAGTTTGGCCGGAGCGCTTCGTCTACACGCGTAGGTCGTAGTCAACCCCATTTTGAGTCGTCCTAGGTCGGCTCCTACCCTTTTTTCTTCAACAATTGTTGCCAGCAAAATGCAAGCTGCTGCCACTCCCCGTTTACCCCGAAAGATAGTTTGGATGATATTGCATATAATACAAATATATACTATACCACATGATTCGGCTTACAGATCGTAAGCGCTCGTGTTACATGTAGATGATATGTGGCCTGGTATATACAGCCAAGAGGCTTGATATCGCCGAGGAGCATCAGTTAATGCCATCCAACGGACGCTGTCGCGACTTACCGATCAAAATCCTAGGCCGATTGGTCAAGAAGTAACATTGCTTGCCTCTGTTGCATCTTCAGTCTCACATGTCCGGAGAAGTCCAGTGGCTCAAAACTGGATGACTGGCCCCAGTCCATACATACGCGGTCTAGATCCCAGTAAAAACTGCGTCATGGAGGTAGTACCTTCATTAACAATAGCATCTTCATCAGCAACAGCGCGTCCGGTGGTGGATGAGGCACTGCGGCGCGCCTTACACGAGTTCAAAAGCATTCTCAGCGATGAACAGCGACGCGAACCACACGGGACGACGGCCGTCCCCGACGCCGACAGCGTCGTCATTCGCACGGCCCAGCTCGATAACAAGAACAGGAAAGGCCGGAGCGTCGCTAGCAGGCTCCACAGTCCTGCTTTCGGCCCAGAACTTCTTCAGCGTAGTCGATACGTTCGTGGCGTCGCACCCGGAGATCACCGCCCTCGTCTGGGGTAACGCGAAACTTGGCGATGGAGGTAAGCAAGTCTGGGGCCGGGCGGGTTCCAGTCTCGCGATTCGGGCGCGCGTACTGAGCTGTGGCAGATGATCGTCAACTACACGTCCTACTACGAAGTGGTTTCCGGTCTGTTCATCAAGCTCGGCAAGCTCTGCCCGGTCTTTGCCGAGTACCATGCGTCGTATCCCAGTTCGAATCGACTCCAACAATCCCTGATCAGTTTCTACGCGTCCATTGTTCACTTCTACAGTCACGTGGTAGAAGCCATAAAACGGCCATGTATAAGAAAGCCAAAGCCTCCAAGTCAAAGTGCGGTCCTAACCTGAGAGAAGGGCAGAGTCAAGTCATTCGGGCTCCCTGGAAGTCCTTCAAAGAGGAGTTTAAGCCCGACATGGATGCTATTCGGAGAGATAGCGATGACGTCCGGACGGCGATAGCACTTGTTAAGTCACAAGCTGACAGCCAAGACCAGCAGCTTCAAGCCCGAGAACGAGAAGAAGCCTCAGAAAGCAGGAAATTCATGAAAAAATTCTTCTCCCTACAAGGTAGCCGACTTGACGAGATCCGCGAATTGGAGCTACAGAGGAACGAGCGACAGATACGTCAGTATCCGAACACAGAGTAAGGTCACGTCTGATTTCTTGACTAGGGAAGAAAAGACAGCGGCTCCTTGATGCACCGCCTAATTTCAATCATACAAGGTTGTTGAGTCAAAGCCAACGCAATCGGTACAGCGATACGACAGGCCGGATCTTCCAGACCCCAGAATTTCGTCGGTGGAAGAATAAAAGCGGCTCTTCGTTACTCTGATGCTCAGGCAAGGGTGAGTCAGCTACGTACTCTTTTCTTCATACCACTAACAGCCAGCAGTCGGATCGGGCAAGACTGCTATTGCGTGAGCAAAGTAGGGTCCTGATATCGCAGGGCTCCGCTGGCTAGAGCAACAGGGCAACTGTAGTGGGCCATTTCCTTCTTGAGAAGTATCAGGGAAAAGGGTGCACAGCATAAAAGACAGGAAAGAGCAGTCTCGAGGGTAGGTAGCAGCATATAGATTAGGCCAGTAACGCCTGCTTTCCTCCAATATTGGTGGGAGGAAACGGCCCTACATATATACACCTACAACACCTGTATAGCCCCTTTCTAGAAGATTCCACCTTGGGACGTGACAAAAAGGCGCACACAGACTGTCTCCTTTCCTTTTACTTTGTGCAGTCTGATGATCAGGAATCATCGAATGGCGGGGCCATCATAAGATCCATTCTGCGCCAGAGACTGGACCCCATGACGATGTCCGAAGAAATAGAAAAAGCGCTGAAGCACCCAGTTTGTCTAAGGGACTTGGTGAGACTGTCGAGCTTCTTCGACAGGTAACGGACTCGAAAACGTACTATATCATCATTGATGGTCTGATGAATGCGACAAAGCAGACTGCAGGGACATCTTAGATGCGTTAGCCTCTCTGGTCTCCTCAGCACCGAATACGAAGCTTTTCCTGGCTAGTCGAGACGGACTTGGGGAAAAGATAGGGAGAAGCTTCCCGTCTATCGAACACATTGTTATGAACAGCTCGCTAACCTATAACGATTTGAAACGTATGTCAACGGGATCATCGAAGAAAAGATACATAGTATGGACCTCAGAGTCCGAAGTTCTGGTCTTGTCGATGAGATAGGGCAGACGCTTATTCAACGTGCTGACGCCGTGTGAGTATTTCCACCAACTCCATTCTCACAGCAAGGTATTGACATAATCCTGAGGTTCCCGTGGGTCACTTTTTAAATATCCAAAATCTGTTGGCAACGATGCGAAGATGATATTCACAAGGCTCTTGAGGAGCTCCCAAAAGATTTAACCGAGACATTTGTCGAGCGCTCCGTCGAATCCCTTTGTCGAAATAACGGGAAAGGGGCCCAGGTGGTATTCCATGGACCGTTTCGCCGAAACGGCTGTTGTCTCCAGACGAACTTCGCGAGGCAATCTCCATAGAGATCGGTCACAATATCTAAAACGCGAACGCCTCTATAATGGTACTGAGGACATCGCCACATGATGCGAGGACCTGGTACAAGTCGACGAAGAGTACGAAACTGTCCAATTTGCACATCACTCAATCAGGCAGTTTCTGGTAAGGGACCCCGTTGATTCCCGCCTAGCGAAGTTTCATGTCGACCCCGAGGATGCTGATCATGGCATCGGTGAGATATGTGTCACCTACCTCGACTTCAACGACTTCAAGACGACTCTTGCACGCCAGCGCCAGCCGCTACTCATGCCGAGTCCTGCACATGTCGCTGAATCAACCTTACGGTCACATTCAAAAGTGGCCCGGTATAGTTCGCGCAAAACTGGGTTCCAAGAAGTCCTCGAACATTGTCGACATCCAACATACCGGCACTTTCGACGGGGCTAGGTCGGATTCAGGCAATCGAGCTCAATACCCGCTTCTGAAGTATGCTTCGACCAGTCGGGTTGAGCATACGCGAACTTTCAGGAAAGGTAGATCCAAAACATGGAATCTCTGGGTAGACATGATCATCAATGGCCGTGCCCTAGCAATTACGCCCGTGGCGCGGCGATTCTGGCGGCAATGACAACGCCGTAGTCCTCGAATGATCTTCGAAGCCGCAAGTTGTAACGACACCTTGCCCCTAGATTTTCTCTTATTGGGTCCCGACCATGACGTTCGACGCACGAATCCGGCACCAGTGGGAGACGATGACGAAGATTATACGATCCCTCCCGAAAGGGCCATTATCGTCAAAGAGCAGTTATGTTGGACTATCTGCCCATAAGGGTGTACCTTTATGGACTGGACGGCTCTAGAAATAGCTGCCAGGAACGGGAGCGTAGGAGCCGTTAAGAGATCGCTAGCAGCTGGGATTTAGCCATCCAGAAATCATCAAACTGTTTTTTGATGCTGGCGCGGACGTGTGTGATGAAGGATGTGTATATATTGGTCCGTGTCCTCGCCTTCGCAGGCCTCTGTATCTGGCGGCGGTGCATGGCCATGCAGAAATTGTTAGAATACTACTTGAAACTGGCGCATGGTTTGACAAGAAAGGAGGTGATAGGAAAGTCCCGCGGAATTTGGAAGGGTCCTGGAGCATTAATGGGAGGCTGATTCAGCGCCCGGCCCTCGAAGAAAATGGGCAATTCTATTTGGGCTATATTTTCTAAACATCTTGACAGCTATCAGCTTCCTAGTAGCCCGTATGTGACCCACCTATGCCCCCTAAATTCCTGCATCCACCTGATCCACCTGATTTTGTATATGTTTTTTAACGTTGTTAATTAATATTAGCTGTCGGCAGATGTGTTGCACTTGATCTCTGGGTTGGTGTCTTGATTCCTGTCTGACTTTTCTCATCTGCAACTGGGGGGAGGGCAGCTAGATATAGCTGCTTCCTGCTTTGTTCCTTGCAATCCTAGGGCCACAAACCAAGCCCTTTCAGAAAATAACCTCAACTGCTCACATTAGCATTATAATAATATAACGGTTTTATTTTGCCATTATATAAAGATCTAATTATCCTAATTCAACTTTATAAGTAAGCTGGCTAACTTAAACCTTAAAAAAAGTTTAAATAACCCCCTAAAAATATTTATAACTAATGTTAAGCTATTACCAAATCTTAATCTATTCTATTTAGGTTTTATTAATATAAACCAGGAAAAAATTCGATTTTATTCTTTATATAACAGGTAATACGTAACTCGATATATACTTTGCTATATCTTAATTTACCCGATTTAACTTAAACCCTAACGACGTATATTACAAAACTACTAATCGACTTATATTTTAAACAAAATATGATTAATAAAACTATTTTATCTTTTAAATAACGATATAAAGAAGATATATTAAATATTAAAGTTTGTTAAAATGTACCTAGTTAAACTTTATTAAAATACGTAAGCCGGAAGATTTTACTAACGTAATTATAATTTAAAAAAATAAGTTATAACTTATATACACGCTTGTGAGCCTCCCAAGCCGACATCAGCCGAGAAATTGCGTGCTTACGGGGCCTCAGCAGAGAGTGAGGCTTTACGAGACTGAGGTATACAATCTATCCTAAATCGTGAAAACCACCGAGTAGTTACCGTGTTCCAAGATACTAGGTATAGTATCTATCGTGCGATTATATCGTGTAATGATTTTCGTGTATTTGGCTCAGCCTGGAGAATATAGCTTGAAGCTATTAGTATCTTGCAAAGAAATAAACTTAAAAAAAATACGAATTTAATTATTATTTAAAAATAAAATTATAATTTATTTAAAGATTTTTATTTTTAAATAACGACATACGACGGGTTTACTAATTAGTATAATTTTATATAAGTATTAAAAATTAAAGGTATATATAAAAATATAAACCTTAAGAAATTATAAACTTAATCGTTATTTAAAAATAAAATTATAATATATTTAGCGATTTTTATTTTTAAATAACGATATATAAAACACTGAGTAAAGAATATAATTTTTTATAAGTATTTAAAGTTAAAAATGTATATAAAAATACAAATATAAGGAAAATATAAACTTAATTATTATTTAAAAATAAAATTATAATTTATTTAGCGTTGTTTATTTTCAAATAATTATATATAGGGTATATAATAAATATTAAATTATTTTATAAGCGCTAAAGTTAGAAGTATATATAAAAATATAAATTCAAAGAAAATATAAATTTAATCGCTATTTAAAAATAAAAATATAATTTATCTAACGCTTTCTATTTTTAAATAACGATATACGAAGTATATACTAAATATAAATATAATAATACATATATTTAAGTTAAAAGTATATATAAAAACATAAACCGGAGAAAAATATAAACTTAATTATAATTTAAAAATATAATTATAATATATTTTAGGGATTTCTATTACTAAATAACGATATATAATAGATTTATTAAATAATAAATTTTTTTTAAAACGCTTTAAAGTTAGAAATATATATGAAAAATATAAATCTAAAAAAATATATCCTTAATCGTTATTTAAAAATATAATAATATTATATTTCATAAATTTATTTTTAAATAATAATATATGAAATATATATTAAATATTAAAAATACTTTATACGCGTTTAAGTTAATAATACATATAAAAATATAAATTCTAAAAAAATATAAACTTAATATTTATTTAAAAATAAATTTATAATATATTTAGTAATTTTTATTTTTAAATACCGATATATAAAGTATATATTAAATTTTAAAATTTTTTAAAAAGCGTTTAAGTTAAGCGGTTATAGAAAATATATAAGTTAAAAAAATACGAACTTAATCGTTATTTAATAATAAAATTATAATATATTTAACGATTTTCATTTTTAAATAATAATATATAAAATTTAAGTTAAATATTTAAAGTTTTTTATAAACGTTTAAAATAAAGATATATGATAAAATATAAACCTTAAAAACATATAAGTTTAATTTTTATTTAAAAATAAAAATATTTTTTATTTAAAAACTTTTATTTTTAAATAATAATATACGAAGGATTTACTAAATAATATAATTTTATATAAGTATTAAAAGTTAAAAGTATATAAATAAATATAAATTTAAAGAAATTATAATTTATTTAAAGATTTTTATTTTTAACTAACGTTATACGTAATATATAATAAATATTAAAATTTTATTATATATATTTAAATTAAATATATATGTAAAAATATAAACTGAAAAGAAATACGAATTTAATTATTATTTACCTATAAAATTATAATATGATAAGTGATTGTTATTTTTAAATAACATTATATGAAAAATTCACTAAATAACATAACTTTTAATAAATATTTAAAGTTAAAAATAATATAAATTTAACAATTATTTAAAAATAAAATTATAATTTAATTAGTAAATTTTATTTTTAACTAACTATATACAAAGTATATAATAAGTATTAAAATTTTTTCATATACGCTTAAGTTAAAAGTATAGGTAAAAATATAAATTTTAAAAAAATATAAACTTAATCGCTATTTATAAATAATATTATACGAAGTATATATTAAATATTAAGATTTTAATATATACGTTTAAGTTAAAGGTATATACAAAATTATAAACTTTAAGAAAATATAAACGTAATTAATATTTTAAAATAATAATTTACGAAATATATACTAAATATTAAAATTTTATATATATAGTTAAATTAAAAGGTTATATATAAATATAAACTTTAAGAAAATATAAGTTTAATTATTATTTAAAAATAAAATTGTAATTTATTTACGAAAAATTTATTAAATAGTATAATTTTTTATAAATATTTAAAGTTAAAGGTATATATAAATATATAAACCTAACAAAATATAAATTTAAGCGTTATTTAAAAATAAAATTATAATGTATTAAATACTATTATTTTTAAATAACGATATATACAATATATAAAAAATATTAAAAATTTTTAAAAAGCGTTTAAGATAAAAATATATAGAAAAATACAAAGCTTTAAATATTATAAGCTTAATCGTTATTTAAAAATAAAAACGTATATTATTAAACAAGTTTTATTTTTAAATAACGATATATAAATATATATTAAATATTAAGATTTTCTTAAATATATCTAGCTTAAAAATATAAAGAAAAATTTAAACGTAAAGATATTATATACTTAATCGTTATTTAAAAGTAAAAACATATTATATTTCGTAATTTATATTTTAAATAATAATATATAAAATATAGACTATATATTAAAATTTTTTTATATGCGTCAAGTTAAAGGTAAATATAAAAATGTAAACTTTGGAAAAAATTAACTTAATTATTATTTAAAAATAAAATAATAATATACGAAATATATATTAAATTATAAAATTTTATTTCACGCGTTTAAGTTAAAAGTTTATAAAAAACTACAAACTTTAAAAAAATTCGTATTTAACCGTTATTTAAAAATAAAATTATAATATATTTACAGGTTAATATTTTTAAATAACGATATATCAAATTTATAATAAATTTTAAAATTTTCTTAGCAGCGCTTAAATTAAAGATTATTAAATAATGATATACGATGTATATATTAAATATTAATTTTTCTTTATAAGCGATTAGGTTAAAAGTTATTAGAAAAATATAAAAGATAAATTAATTTTATTTTTATATAACGCAATATAAATAAGATATTAATATTTTATTAACTATAATACGTTAAAAGGGGTATTAAAATTTTTAAATCTTTAAAAAATACGAGCGTAACAGTTATTTAAAAATAAAGTTATAATTTAAATATTATTTTTATTTTTATATAGCGCTATATAACTAATATATAAGATATAAAGATTTTTTTAATTACGGTACGTTAAAAGGGCTATTAAAAAATTTAAATCTTTAAAAAATACGGGCGTAACCGTTATTTAAAAATAAAGTTACAATTTAAATATTATTTTTATTTTTATATAGCGCTATATAACCAACATATAAGATATAAAGATTTTTTTAATTAAAGTACGTTAGAAGGGGTATTAAAAAATTTAAATCTTTAAAAAATAAGAGCGTAACCGTTATTTAAAAATAAAGTTATAATTTAACTATTATTGTTATTTTTATATAGCGCTATATAACTAATATATAAGATATAAAGACTTTTTTAATTATAGTACCTTAAAAGGGGTATTAAGAAATTTAAATCTTTAAAAAATATAGCCGTAACCGTTATTTAAAAATAAAGTTATAATTTACATATTAATTTTATTTTTATTTAACGTATTATAAATAATATATAAGGCATTAAGATTTTTTTAACTATGGTACGTTAAAAAGAATATTAAAAAATTTAAATCTTAAACAAATACGAGCGTAACCGTTATTTAAAAATAAAGTTATAATATATATATTAGTTTTATTTTTATATAACGTAATATAAATAATATATAAGATATTAAAAATTTTTTAATTATAGTACGTTAAAAAGAGTATCAAAAAATTTAAATCTTTAAAAAATACGAGCGTAACCGTTATTTAAAAATAAAGTTATAATTTAAATATTAATTATATTTATATATAGCGCTATATAACTACTATGTAAAATATGTAATTTTTTTACTTATAGTACGTTAAAAAGGGTATAAGAAAATTTAAATTTTAAAAGATTATGAATGTAATCGTTATTTAAAAATAAAATTATATTTTATATTTTAATTATATTTTTATATAATGTTATATAAATAATGTTTAAAATATTAAGATTTTTTATATTACGACCGTAACCCTTATTTACAAATAAAGTTATAATTTATATTTATATTTTATTTTTATATAACGCTATATAAATACTATATAAAGGGTTTAAATTTTGTTAACAAAAGGTAAGTTAAAAAATATAAAAAAATTTACATTTTGATAAATTTTAAATGTATTTATTATTTAATAATAAACTTATTACTTATATATTTATTTTATTTTTATTTAACGATATAAAAGATATATGTTAAATATTATTTTTTTTAGACACGTTACGTTATAAAGTATATAAAGTAATTTAATATTTAAAGAATTATAGCTATAATCGTTATTTAAAAATAAAATTGTTATATAAATTTGGTGCGTTTATATATACCTAATTAGTTGGCCCGTGTAACGCTTTATCTTAACGCGTTTACGCCCGGATCTATAATACTTTACGTTTAATTAATTTTCTTAAATACGTACTGGATAGACCTAATCCTACTAAAATATAACATAGTAGTACAAATTATTAAAATATTAATAATATTTAATTAAGCTTAGCGATTGTTTATAACTGTAATTTATATATAAAGATATTAAAAAAGTATGTTAAATTTTAAGATTTTTTTTTTAATGCGGTACTTTTAAAGTTATTTTAAAAAATCTACATTTAAACAAACGTTAATTAAAAATAAAAGTGTGTGATTTTATATTTATTATATTTTTATATAATGATATATAAAAAGTATATTAAGTTTTAAGAATTTTTTAATATATAACGTTTAAAAATATTTAAAAAATTTTAAATCTTATAAAATTATGAACATAGTCATTATTTAAAAAATAATATTATTACATATATATTTATTTTATTTTCGTGTAATGATATAAAGAGTATATATTAAATTTAAATAATTTCTTAAATACTGTACGTTATAAAGTATATAAAAAAGTACAAATTTTTAAAAATTATTAACGTAATCGTTATTTAAAAATAAAATTGTAATTTATATAAAAACTTTATTTTATATACCGCTATATCAAAAATAAGTAAGAGATAAAGATTTTTTTAAATATAATACGTTAAAAAATATTAAAAAAATTTAAATGCTAAATAATTGCGGCCGTATTCCTTATTTAAAATCAAAGTTATAATTTATAAATTAATTTTATTTTTATATAACGCTATATAAATAACATATTTAAATTATTAAAACTTTTTTAATTACGATATATTAAAAAAGGTATAAAAAATTCAAATCCTAACTAATTATAGGCGTAATCGTTAGTTAAAATTAAAGTTGTAATTTTTATATTAATAATATATAAGATATTTAGGTTTTTTTAATTACGGTACGTTAAAACGGGTATAAAAAAATTTAAATTTTAAAAAATTATAACTATAACCGTTATTTAAAGATAAAGCTATAATTTATATATAATTTATATTTCTGTATAGTAATATATAAATATTATATAAAATATTAAGATTTTTTTACTTATAGTATGTTTAAAAAGATATAAAAAAAATAAATTTTAAATAATTATAGATGCAATCGTTATTTAAAAATAAAGTTGTAATTTCTATATTAATTTTATTTTTATATAATGTTATATAACTAATATATAAAATATTTAAATTTTCTTACTTACGGTACTTAAAAAAAGCTATAAAGAAATTTAAATGTTCAAAAATTATAACTGTAATCGTTATTTAAAAATAAAGTTATTATATATATATTAATTTTATTTTTATATAATGTTATATAACTAATATGTAAGATATAAAGATTTTTTTAATTACGTTATGTTAAAAAGGATATTGAAAATTTAAATCTTAAAAAAATACGACCCTAATTGTTATTTAAAAATAAAGTTGCAATTTATATATTAATTATATTTTTATTAAACATTATATGTCGGCAGATGTATTGCACTTAATCTGTGGGCTCGTGTCTTGATTCTTGGTTTCCTACTCATCTGCAACTGGGGGGAGGAAGCAGCCAGATATAGCTGCTTCCTGCTTTGTTCCTGCAATCCTAGGGCCACAAACCAAGCCCTTTTAGAAAATCACCTCAACTGCTCACATTATATAAATAATAGGTAAAATATTAAGATTTTTTCAATTATAGTACGTTTAAAAGTATATAATAAAATTCATAACTTAAAAAATTACGGTCGTTATTATTAGTTAAAAATAAAATTATATTTTATATATTGATTTTATTTTTATATAACGTTATATAAAAAATAATAAAAATATTAAGATTTTTATAAATATCGAATATTGAAAAGAGTATAAAACAATTTAAAATCCTAATAATTACGAGCGTAATAGTTATAAAAAAATAAAATTATAATTTATAAGTTAATTATATTTTTGAATAACATTATATAAATAATATATAAAATATTAAAATTTTTATAAGTATGGTACGTTAAAAGGAATATAAGAAAATTTAAATTCTTAATAATTACGAAGGTAATCGTTATTTAAAAATAAAGTTATAATTTATATATTATTTTTTATTTTTATGTACCGCTATATAAATAGTATATAACATATTAAAATTCTTTTAATTACGTTATATTAAAAAAGGTATAAAAAATTCAGATCCTAAAATATTACTATTATAACAGTTATTTAAAAATAAAATTATTACTTTTATATTTACTTTATCTTTATATAATAATATAAAGAAAATATTTTAAATCTTAAAACTTTACGTAATGCGATACGTTTAAAAATATTATAAAATAATTAAATTTAAACAAATTACGCCCGGAAGCGTTATTTAGAAATAAAATTACTATTTTTATATTTATTTTATTTTTATATAACGATATACAAAAGTTATATTAATTTTTGAAATTCTTTTTAATGTAATATATTTAAAGATTTTTAAAAAATTCAAGTTTTACAAAATTACAACCGTAGTCGTTATTTAATATTATTATTATTATTTGTAAATATATTTTATTTCTCAATAACGATATAAAAAAGATATATTAAAATTTTTTTTAATATAGTACATTATTAAATATATAGAAAAATTCAATTCCTTAACTATTACAGCCGTAATCGCTATTTAAAAATAAAATTATAGTTTATAATTACATTTTAGTTTTATATACCGCTATAAATATAATATATAAAATATTTAAATTTTTTAATTAATAATACATTAAAAAAGGTATAAAAATTTAAAATCTTTAAAAATTATAAGTATAATCGTTATTTAAAAATAAAGTTATAATTTCTATATTAATTATGCTTCTATATAACGTTATATAAGTAGTATATAAATAGTAGGATTTTTTTAATTACGGTAAGTTAATAAAGGTAAAAAAAATTTAAGGTTATAAAAATTACAAACGTAAGTGTTATTTAAAAATAAAATTAGTATTTTAATAAGTATTTTATTTTTATATAACGTTATATTAATAATATATAAAATATGAATATTTTTTTAATTACGTTATAATAAAATAGCTATAAAAAATTTAAATTTTAAAAAATTACGGCCGTAATCGCTATTTAAAAATAAAAATGTAATTTATTAAAATTCTTTTAACTACGTTATATTAAATGGAGTATAAAAAAAATCTAAATCATAAAAAACTACTGCTATAGCCGTTATTTAAAGATAAAATTATTATTTTTATATTTATTTTATTTTATTTTAACGATATAAAGAAGATATATTAAATCTTACGATTTTGTTTAATGCGGTGCGTATAAAGATATTATACAAAATTTAAATTTAAAAATATTACGAATGTAAGCATTATTTAAAAATAAAATTATTATTTTTATATTTATTTTATTTTTATATAACTATAAAAAGAAATTATATTAAATCTTGTAGTTTTGTTTAATGCGGTACGTTTAAACATCTTATAAACAATTTATATTTAAAAAATTACGAACGTAAACGTTATTTAAAAATAAAATTATTATTTTTATATTTATTTTATTTTTATATAATAATAAAAAGAAGATATATTAAAATTTGCAATTTTATTTAATGTAGTACGTTTAAACATACCGTAAAAAATTTAAGTTTAAAAAATTACGAATGTAAGCGTTATTTAAAAATAAATTTGTTATTTTTATATTTATTTTATTTTTATATAATAATAGAAAAAAGATATATTAAATCTTAAGACTTTGTTTAATGTAGTACGTTTAAAGGTATTATATAAAATTTAAGTTAAAAAAATTACGAATATAAGCGTTATTTAAAAATAATTATTATTTTTATATTTATTTTATTTTTATATAATAATAAAAAGAGGATATATTAAATTTTACAATTTTGTTTAATGCGGTACGTCTAAAAATATTGTACAAAATTTAAGCTTAAAAGATTTACGAATGTAAGCGATATTTAAAAATAAAATTATTATTTTTATATTTATTTTATTTTTATATAACGATAAAAAGAAGATATATTAAGTCTTGAATTTTTGTTTAATATAGTACGTTTCAAAATATTATAAAAAATTTAACTTTAATAAATTACGAACGTTAACGGTATTTAAAAATAAAATCGTTATTTTTTATATTTATTTAATTTTTATATAACAAAATAAAAAAGGTATATTAAATTTTAAGATTTTGATTAATGCGGTACGTTTGAAGATATTATAAAAAATTTAAGTTTAAAAGAATTAAGAACATAATTGTTATTTAAAAATATTTTTATTACTTATATATTTATATTATTTTTATATAACGATATAGAAAAACTATGTTAAATATTAAGATTTTTTTTAATACGGTACGTTAAAAGGGGTAAAGAAAAATTCAAATATTATAAAATTACAAACGTAATAATTATTTAAAAAAATGTTATTTTTATTTTTATTTTATTTTTATATAACAATATAAGAAAGATATATTAAATTTTAAGATTATATTTAATGCGGTATATTAGAAAATATATAAATAAATTTAAATTTTAATAAATTATAAGTGTAATCGTTATGTAAAAATAAAATTATCACTTATAAATTTATTTTATTTTCATATAACGTTATATAAACTAATTATAACATGTTAAGATTTTGCTAAATGATTTAAGTTAAGAAATATATAAAAAAACTTAATTTTTAAAAGAAAACGGGCGGTATCCTTATTTAAAAAGAATTTTTTAGTTTTTATATTAATTTTATTTTTATATAACGATTTATTAAATATATACTAAATGTTAAGATTTGTTTATATGCTTTAAGTTAAAAGACATATAAGAAAATTTAAACTTTAAAAAATTACGAACGTAATCGTTATTTAAAAATAAAAGTATTACATATAAATTTATTATATTAATAGATAACGGTATATAAATTACATGTAAAATATTAATATTTTTTTTAATATAGTAGCTGATAAAATATATAAATAAATTTAAAGCTTGAGAGTGTACGGGCGTAATCGTAATTTAAAAATAAAAATGTTTTTTTATATGTATTTTATTATTATATAGCGATATATAAAAGTTATATAAAATATTAAGATTTTTTAAAATACGATAAGTTAAAAGCTGTATAGTAAAATTTAAATTTTAATAAAGTATAACTAGAATCCTTATTTAAAAATATAATAATTATTTTTTATTATTTTTATTTTTAAATAACGATATATAAAAGTTATATAAAATTATAATATTTTTTAAATGCGGTAAGTTGAAAGCTATATAGAAAAATTTCAATCTTAATAAAATATAACCGTAATGCTTATTTATAAATATAATTATTATTTATTTATTATTTTTATTTTTAAATAACGATATATAAAAGTTAGATAAAATAATAAGATTTTCTTAAATGTGGTAAGTTAAAAGCTATGGAGAAAATTTTGAATTTTAATACAATATACCTCTAATTCTTATTTAAAAACAAAATTATCATTTTCGGAATTATTATATTTTTATATAACAATATATAAAAATATAATAAATATTAAGATTTATTTAAATACGTTATTTTGAAAGGTATATAAAAAATTTAAATTATAAAAGATTACTCGCGTAATCGTTATTTAAATATAAATATTTTCTTATTTATATATTTTATTTTATTATAATAATATATAAAAGATATATTAAATAGTACGATTTTTTAAATGCGGCAAGTTTAAAAGTATATAAAAAATTAAACATTTTAGTAAAATAAAACCGTAATCCTAATTTTAAAATATAATTATAATTTATTTATTAATATTATTTTTAAGTAACGTTATATATAAAATATATAAAGTATTAATATTTTTTAAATACTATAAGTAAAAAGGTGTATAAAGAAATTTAAATCTTAATAAACTATGGCTGTAATTCTTATTTAAAAATAAATTCCTAATTTTTATACTTATGTTATTTTTATAAAACGTGTAAGCAGTTAACGTGATTTTGTAAAAAGGCTTTGATTTATGGCCCTAGAATTGCAAGGAACAAAGCAGGAAGCAGCTATATCTAGCTACTCTCCCCCTAGTGGCAGATAAGAAAAGTCAGATTTGAATCAAGACACCAAACCTAGACATCAAGTGCAACATATCTGCCCAAATGGTAGCATCTTCTGATTCCGTCTCTTAGCACTTTAACCGCTTATTGTGACGGCTAAGCTAATTAACCAACTATTAAACCTAAGTCGACGGGTTTATATTGGCAGAATATTATAAGAGTTTGAACAATAAAGTAATAAAATAATTTAGTTACGTTTCGTAATACTAAAAATGCCTTAAGTAACGAAGTTATATTACAAGCTATTGCTATTTAGTTTATAAACCTAACAAGTGTATATATATTCGTTTACAAAATTATGATGGATTTTTTAATTTAAGGAAATCCACATTAAGGATTATGATAAATTTCTTAATTTAAGGAAATCCATATTAAGAATTATGATGGATTTCTTAATTTAAGAAAATCCACATTAAGGATTATAATGGATTTCCTAATTTAAGGAAATCCACATTACGTAATTTAACTTATTTAAATCCTGTTTCGGTTTTTTTCTTGCTAAAAGACCGTTTCCAAGGTCCGTTTGCATTATATTATAATACGATCCCTTTTTTTAAAATCTTCGCCCCGAAGATTTTTCCTATAAGTAAGGTCCTTTTCTTATTATGTCGGGTCGCATTATTAATTATAAGTTACGTTATCGTCTTAATTAGAAAAAAAGTATTACTTTTTTTGTTAATTTTATTATTAAATTTGGTTTTAAAGTTATAACGTATACTTTTTATTCCGAAAAAGGTTTTCGTTATATTATAATTAAAAACCTAAAACGTTATAAACAGTGTATTCGTTTTCCGTATCGTTATTACGACGGATCAGCGATTCCCCTTAATTTTTTAGAAAATATTAGGTATATAAAAAACCGTTTTAATCGCGAACGGTAGCTTACATAAAAGCGTCTTTTTTAATTTCGTAAAGATTTTACGAATAAAACGTTTAAAATTTTCGAGCAAATTATTTGCTTTTTTCGTATCGAAAAATAACAAATGCTTTTTCGTAATAAGGGGGTGAAATTGATTTGTAAAGGGGTGGAACGTTTAGATGTATTAGCGGAGTAGAAGGAGATTAAAGAACGGGAACGTTTAGAGATAAAGTTCGAGGTTGTTATATTTGTAGGTTTGCTTTCGGAAGGTTACCTTAGGTATTTTTTTGTTAGTAATTTTGATTAGGATACGATTTTTGGTATTTTTTTTACCGGTGGAAATTTTTTAATAATTGTTAGATATGTATAAGGTTTTTTGCAAGTTTTTAGGATATCTTAAAATCTGGGTATCCCTTTTACTTAACCAAGTATTATGTAAGTTTATTAACTTTCCGTATGTCTAGAATTTATTTTGCTTCGTATTTTCGTTCGTTTTTTACTTTTACGTTATTTTGTTTTGTATATATTTTGATAGTATTTACGGTTAATTCGAATAGGGATATATGAAAAATCGGATAAAGTTCAATCTTAGGCGGCAACTTTAATTAATAATTATTATTTGAAATTTTTTTGATAATTTTATAAGGGCCGATATACTTAAAATTAAGTTTTTTATTTGGTCATTTTATTTAGATATTTTTAATAATTAAGTAGATTATCTTTCCTTTTGAAAAAGTTAATCCTTTTAACCGTTTTTAGTTGTAGTACTTTTTTATTTGATTACGTACGAATTTAAATTTTGTTTTTATTTTTTGGTACAATTACTTAAGTTGTTTCAACGTAAATATTATTTTGATATTAAGTGGTTTTTCCCTTTATAATTTTTTGTAAATTTCCGGGGTAAATTTAAAATTGGTTATAAACGGGGTCGTTTTAATATTTTTATGGTAGTTGGTATTATAAGTTACTTATGTTTCTAATAATTTTTTAACTTAATTATTTTGTTCATAATTAATGTAATATCGTAAGTACGTTTTTAATATTTGATTTTATCGTTTTATTTAATTATCTGTTTATGGTCGAAATACGTTAAATAACTTATGATTTAAGTTAATTTAGGCCATAAGATTTTGTTAAAATTTAAAGGTAAACGTTATATTTTTATCCAAAATAATTTCGTATGGTAATTTGTATACGCTGAAGATATTTCGGAAGAAGATATATGTTATTTGTTCAACGGTGGTATTTTCGTTATAAGGTAGAAAATAAGAGAATTTTGTAAATCGGTTAACGATTATAAAGATATTATCGTAATGTATGTTCGTAATTAGGTTTTCTAATAAAGGAAGTTTGGTAATGAAATTTATCGTAATAAAATCTTATGGTCGTTTAGCGATTAGTAATGGTTGTAATTCGCTGTAGGGTTTATATCGTCGCGTTTTTGTTTTGGCGCATATACTATATTGTCGTATAACTTTTTGTATTGTTTTTTTATGCGTAGAAAGTGATAAAATCGTCGTAATTTTTTTAATATTTTTTTAATATTTGGGTATCCGTATAATTAATGTTTGTAGATTTTTCGGATAAGGTGTTTTTTATATTTTTTTAGTATTTGTACGAATCGTAAATCGTCCGTATTTCGTATATATAAGTTGAAGTTTCGAATCGTTTTGTGTATTTCCGGTGGTATAGTTGTGATCGTCGTAACTTGCCGTAGCTTTAGGTATTTTTTGGTAGTGGTATCGAAAATGGCGTAATTAATTTTGGTTATTCTTTTTTCGAAATTAGGTTATTTATTAAATGTATCGGTTTTTTTTATTTTCTGAGTTTTTGCGGTAGATAATAATAAAATCGTATTCGGTTAGTTTTTCGGTATAACGGAGTTATTGTATTATGAGTTTTTTGGTTATGGTAAACCGGGTAAGATTTTTATGATTCGTATAAATTTTAACTTAATATTAATTACTTTTAAAAAAAATGTTGAAATTTATGAAATATTTTGATAATAATTAAAAATTCTTTATTTGGAATAGCGTAACATAATTTAAGTTTTTGTAATTTATAAGAAAAAAAAGTAATAAAATGTAAAATATCTTAATTATTTCGTTATCCGATTATTGCGTTTAAAGTATAATTTAACGCGTCGGTTTTTAATTTAATTAGGCGGTTAGGATCGTATATAATTAATATTAGTTAATTCGTAATTGTTTTTTTAAGTTGTTAAAAGGTTTTTTTTGTTTTTGGTATTTATTAAAATTTTTCCTTTTTTCGCGTAAGTATATTAAGAGGTATGGTTATTCGGCTAAAGTTCTTGATAAATTTTCGATAGTAATTAATAAATTCGAAGAAGGTTTATATTTTTTTAATTATGGTAGGCCGTATTTAATTAAGTATTATAGTAATTTTTTAAGGTTTATTTTAATATGTTCTGGAGTGATAATATGATTTAGGTATTTTATTTTTTATGTATGGAATTAGTTTTTTTTTGCGTTAATTAGTAAGTTGGTATTTTAAAATAATTGTAATATTTTGTAAACGTATTTTTTATATTGTTTTTTGGTTTTTGAGAAAATAAGAATATCGTCAAGATAATATATAACGAAAATATTAAGATGTTTTCGAAAAATGTGATTTATTATACGTTAAAAGGTAATAGGTACGTTGGTAAGTTTTATAAAAGTAATAAAATATTCGTAAAGCCCGTATTTAGTTCGAAACGTTATTTTTTATTTGTATTTTTTTTTAATTCGAATTAAGTTGTATTTATTTTTGAGATCGAAAGTAATGAATTATTATGTTTCGTAAAAGTGATTTTTTATTTCGTTAATTAAGGGTAATGGTATTTAATTTTTAATAGTGATATTATTAAGTTGTTGGTAATTTATAATTAGTTGTAATTTGCCGTTTTTTTTAGGTATAAAAAATATAGGATAATTAGTTAGTGATTTAGATAGTCGAATTTATTTTTTTTAAGTCGGTTTTCCAAGTATTCCCGGAATGTTTATAATTCCATTTTATTGAGATTGTAGATAGGATAGAATTTAGTTAAATTTTTTTAGGATAATTTTATGATTTTATTCGTTATATTTTGGTAATTTTGTTTTAAGTTTTTTGCTAAATAGTTTTTTATATTTATAATATTATGGTAAAACGTTAGTTAATTTTTTTGATTTAGGGGTTGGTTATTGTAGATTGTTATTTAGTTGTTATAGTTTTATTTTGATGGTGGTAATAATGTGCCAAATTTTTTATGGTGTTTTTTTTTTTTTATCGTTTTTTTGTAGGTGGTAAGGTTTTTGTCGTATTTTTATGCCGGTATTCGTCGTTATTTTCGATCGAATGTTGAAATTTTTGTTTTTTTTCCTGGTATTTATCGTTGGGCCGTAAAGAAAATTTTATTTGGTTAGTGGTTTAGTTAATTAAGGGATTGTACTAATGTAATTATGTTGTTTTTAAGATTATGTCGTAATTTTTTAGCGGTATTATGTCGAAGTTGATAGTTATATGTTGTTTTAACGTAACGGTATTAAGGTGATTAATTTCGCGTATAATTTTCTTATTGTCGTAAAGGAAGGGTTGATTTTTGGTTATGTTCGCGATGTAAGGGTTTTTTTTGTATTTTTATGGTAGTTTAAGTTAGTTGATTACTTTAGGTGTGATATAGTTATTTTCCAGAGTTCCATTGTTTATTATAGCGGTATATTAATATGTTTTAATTCGTATTTTTCAAGTAATAGGGTTTTCGCTTTTTTTTATTACTGCTAGAGTTTTTTTGGGAGTTTTTGTTAATTTTTCCGGGTTTCGCTTTTCCGCGGTTTTCTTATAGGGGGTTTGGTTTTTTTGGGGGCTGCTTAAGCCGTTGTGTTTGTTTTTTTAGGTTATTGATTTGATCCCGTAATTGTTTAACGAAGTGATGTTATTGTTTAATTTGTGGTTTTAATGCGTTAATGTGTGTTACGTAAAGTTCCGTATTTTTATAAAGTTGTGCGTTTCGGTATTATTATATTTTTATAATTTCTTTTATTTGTAATATTTTTTTTGCTTATCGTCGTATTTTTTGGTTTTATTAGGTAAATTGTTTTTCCATAGTATAGGTTGTTTCCTAAGTGGGAGTATTTTCATTTTGTCCTTATAAATTTTTAGTGGTTTGTTTTAAGTTAGTTAGGATTTTTTTTTCTTAAGGATTTATAGTGGTGGATAGCTAAAGATGTAGGTTTATAATAAATTGCCGTGTGGATAAATCGCGCCCTTTTAAGGTTTGTTCGTTTTTTGGGTTGTATATATATTATTTGTAATGATAGAAGGGGTTTTTTTGGGGGTATCGTTTATCGGGTGGTTAACTTTATTCGGCCGTTTTATGATCGATATTTTTTTATATGTTAATAGTTTTAAGATATCGATATTATTATTTATCTTTTTTATTACTTTTTATCCTATTTAGGAAATCGAATCCTTTTCGGGTTATACGTGTAAGTTGCTGGTAAATTAACTATTTTTACGTTTTATGGGCTAGATATTTTAGTCGCTGGTAGTGCATAACGTATTTTCGCTTATAAACGTTTGGAATACCAGGATAAATAGTTTTTATTTATTTTTGGTATTTCTTTAATTATTTTTTTATATCTTAAAATAATCGTTATTTATTATCCTTTTGTGATGTTAATGAGATAAAGTATTTGAGATGTTGTTAGATTTTAGTTTAAAAAAGTTTTTTGGTTTCTTTTTGTTTTTATTAGATATCGAAATTAGAAAGTCCGGTTAGGCTTTTATTTTTGCGTATTATGACGAAAATTTTGCTTTTTTTATTACTAAGTAGTAATTTTGTAAGTATTAGGGTTTAAGGTTTATCTTATTGTAGTTTTTTAAGTAATTTGTACTTAAAGGTTTTATACCTAAATTTGTTATAGTTCCAATATTTAATTCGTTTTCCGTTGTAGCGTTATATTATATTTATTTCTATAGGTCCGGGTTCGGTGTTATAAGATATGTTGTTTTTTTTAGGAGCGCTGGTATTTGTTAAATATTTAGCTTTTTTGTTAATTTAACTGCCCGTTTTGGGAGTAATACGTTTTCGTTATTCCTATCGTCGTTCGAATTATCGATTGTCGATTTTGATAACTTCTTTTATATATTTATTAAGAGGTAAGGTACGGTTTATTTTAATTATTTTGTCCTTAACTTTATCTTTAAAACTTTTATAAAAGATATTAATTAGTGCGTTTTCCTTTTTATTTTCTTATCCAGTTTTGGCGGTTATAGTTTTGAAGTTGACCGCATATTTAAATGCTAATTTTTTTTGCTTAAGATTAAGGATTTTTTATGCTAAAAATTTTTTTTCGTCGGAATTACCGAAATTAGAACGAAATTTATTTTCGAAATTAGTATATAAGGAGAAAATTTCGTTAATTAAATTTTTTCGGTCGTTTTCTGTATTTCTCAAATAATTTCATATAATAGGTTTAAATTAATCCGCGGCATTATTTATAAAATATGTTTTTATGGCAAAAACGGATTCTGTAATATCGGTAAAATTTAGGAATCGTAAGTAAATGCGAGCCTAAATTAAAAACGTTTATGAGTTTTTTTTGTTATTATAAAGTTCCGACTTTTTAGGCTTTATTCGTATAACCGTTGTTGGAATTACGAAAACCGTTTTTACTTATTTATTAAATCGTTAATTTTCTTTTTTAAGTTTTTTAATACAAGTTTGGAGCTGTTATAAGGTTAATTTAAAATTATTGGTCGATATTATGATAATGTTAAATATTGTTTAAAGTTTAACGGTATTATTAAATAAAAGTTTGCAACGTATAACGGTTAAGTTAATTAATTAATTATTAAACCTAAATCGACGGGTTTATGTTAGTAAAGTATTATAAGAATTTGAATAATAAAGTAATAAAATAACTTAATTACGTTTCGTAATATTAAAGGTGCTTTAAGTAACGAAATTATATTATAAGCTGTTATTATTTAGTTTATGGGCCTAACGAATATATATATATTCGTTTATAAAATTATGATGGATTTCTTAATTTAAGGAAATTTACATTAAGGATTGTGATGGATTTCTTAATCCAAGGAAATCTATATTAAGGATTATGATGGATTTTTTAATCTAAAGAAATCCATATTAAGGATTGTGATGGATTTCCTAATCCAAGGAAATCCATATTACGTGACTTGACCCATTTGAGTCCTGTTTCGGTCTCTTTCCTGCTAAGAGACCGTTTCCGAGGTCCGTCTGCGTTGTGTCATAACACTTATTAATACCCCGATCTACCCGTTTTATGTTGCACTTAAGGTACCCCCCGGGACAAAGGGGGAAAGGCTTAAAACGGCAGGTTCGGCGTAAGAGCGCTTAGTAACACATTTGTCAAAACGAATCAGCTTAACCTAGAGAAAAAGGCTTTAAAACTCCCTTAATCGCTTTAAGTAAAAAAAAAATTGTCTGCTTAAGGCAGTGGCCGTAATCAACTAGTAACGGTAAGCTCGTCGGTGCGGTAACGTCCGAAAGAACTAAAAAAAGAAATCAACGAAAAAAAGCTACGATAACATCTAGAAAAAAACCGATTAAAAATTAGCCGAAGGACTTCGATATGGATTAACTAATAAAAGCAGTAGCTAAGGTTTCGAGCGAGAACAATAAGAAAAATACATACCTAAATTAAAAGGACTTTAAATTCAAATTAAGTGAGAAAAACCGTTTACGAAATAATAACAACTGGAAAATATGGAAAACGGCTATCTAGATAGCCTTTATGGCGGTTAGGTACCGCAACGGTAATTTGGCAAAACTTACCCAGATAAATAAAACCAAATTAACCGTCGCGGTTATTACTAACGTTAAGAAAAGCCCTATAACAATCGTGGCAGGACTTACGAAAGGTACGGAAATAATCAAAACCTTAAAACGTTTATACGGGGCCAAAAATAACGATTGTACTGGTTGGAAACAACGATTAAACCTATCACACTCTTTAGGTCTTTGCCAGGTTCAATGGAGGTGCTTTTTTTTAGGCGCTGTCGTTGAGGTAAGTCGTATAACCCGAGTGAAGTAGAGCCCTGAATGGGGGGGATGAAGTTATGCGCCACAGCAAGCTACGCCACAAAGCATGATGCTTGGCATCGGGTGATACGGAGGACGTCAGTGTCAGGGACGGCGTTGCGACCGTCGCGGTGCCAGCTAGCGAGACGGTGTTGGTTTACCTCTAATCAGTTGATTTTTGGGGAGGGGGGTGTTTATATGTGAACGGAACGAAGCCAATCAGAACCATCAAGATAAGATGACGGGGCGCTCAGCTTTTTCTGGGGAAGCAATCGCGCTGGTGTCAAGATAACTGAGACCCATGTTTGCGCGCCCAGCCTACTATAGCCTAACCAATAGGCACCCCATGTACCTGAGTAGGTACCCACTTCCCCCTTCCCACTTTTCATCACCATCTTCAAACCAACTCAACTCAGCCTTGTGAACTTTCGAGACATCAGCCTTGTCTCGACCGAAGCCACCGGTTACCAGCTTTAGGCAGCGAACCAGTCGAAGCGAACGACAAAGGAGATTGTGCCTCTTTTTTTTTTCAAGCCTCAGACTTCAGGGCGGAAAAGCGAATCTAGGCTTCCGGCTTCGGATCGAGAGATGCGTCGGCCTTATTCGTGATCGATAAACTGCGCGCCCCCCGGTTCTCTTGCCATCTTCATCCATTTCTACCTTCAATGTGGTAACTGGACAAAAACCCGCCAGGCTTGAAAGAGCCAGCTCCTTTCCCCGGACGATACCGCATTGCGTCGATTATCTCTTCTGTCCGCGCCGGACTCGGTTGGTGCTCCGGTATATATCCATACCTCTCCCTCATCCACAGCATCTACCATGTCGCATCCGTCGTCGACTCCGGTCAAGGTCCCGGCCTCGGCGGCGACTTACACGGCCGCCACACTCGACCCGGACCTACGATCGCAGATCAACACCGTTTTATTAAGGGAAGGGCACATCGCGAAGTAAGTCCTGCCATTCCATCAATTTAACCACTCTCTCGCTCTTTTCCTCTACGCAACCTTCATTCAACCAAAAACACCCCCCACGCAATCAATCAATCAACCAATCAGTCCAAATCCCCCGGGCCCATAAATAGCACACGACACCAAAGCAAAGCACCCAGCTAACCCGCCCCCTCACGACACAGAATCCAAGAACACCTCCTGCACAGCCTCGACGCGCACCCCTCCAACTGGCCGTCGGCCGTGGAATCGCACGCGCTCTCGCTGCTGCGCTCGGGCGAGGTGAGCACGTTCCCGGCGCTGATCCGGCGAGTCCTCGAGGACGTGCGGCACGATACGGCGGCGGCGGCAGAAGCGAGCGCCGCCACCGCCGCCTCATCCTCGGGATCGGAAACCATGGCATCCGCAGCCAGCATCGACACGGCGACTAAGAACGGCGAAGTTAACGGCACGCCAGCGACGGTCAACGGCAACACCATCACCACAACCAAGAAGACCGGCGTTAACGGCGCGAGCAGTAGCGGTGGTGGCGGCGGCGGTGGGGACACCGCCAATAACCTGGCGGTGCCGGCCGCGGTGATCGAGGGCGTGCTTAAGGTCGCGCGCGAGAGTCTCGAGGCCGTGTGCCAGCTCGAGGAGGGCGGCGGCGGCGCTGTTACGAACGGTGGTTAAGCGTAACGAAAAAAGGGAGGCGGCAGCAGCCCCATTCCTAGCTACATCGTTACGATTGTTGAACAAAGAAGCGAATAGACGAGCGATCAATCAATCAACCCGGCCGGGACGGGAAGAAGACAGCACGATGAGTTAACCATACAGATACGCACAGAGAGAGGCAGAGGGTTATAAGGACTAGCTAGCTAGCGGGGGAGCAGGCCGGGAGTGACTCCTACGGCCCCGGACCAAATCAGATCAGGAGTGGAAGGGAGGACGAGGTCCATCCATCGAGCAAGAGTCCCCATTCATAGCACCGAGGAGGATCGAATGGGCAGGCCGTCGCCAACCTATCAACCCGTCAACCAACCAACCAAAGACACGCACACCACAGAACATAACACAACACACACATCACCAGGGAGAGGAGTCCAGCTTTTAGCGCCTCGTGGTGGGGAACAACTAGGTAGTCTCGACACGGCAGCCAGTCGGCGTGCCCGAGTCGGTTCCTATTCTTGGTAACGAATACCCACGAACTGAAACGTCGCTTGTTCTACCTAATGCTAGAAATCCGCCGCCCGTTCCCTCTGCAACATATCCATCCTCATCCCGACTGAGCTTCGAGGCTTGTACAATAAGATTTATAGACATGCTAGATGCGTTCTCGAGACCCACCTCATTGCAATGTGCCATATGACCCAATATTTGTGCGATCTTCGGCTTCCGTGATAAAAGCAGGCTTCCTTTCCATCTTAACCCAGCAGCGGCAAAGCTCGCGTGATTCTTATTCATACGCGTTTAATCACTAGACCTCATTGTTATGGACCGTCAACACGTGTGCTGCACCGCTTGAACTTCGCACCGGGACATATTATTTAACGCAAAGCAACTGAATTTCTGAGATCTATAGTCAACTACCTGTGGTCCATCGCGATGTGATCTCGGATGCCGAGTAACGTCTCGTTGCTACCCCAATTTGACGCGCCTCAAAATCATCGGAACACATCATTGCGAGGGACTACAATCAAGCTCATTCATCATTAGCCTCAAACCATGCCTCTCTAATAAATCCATGGCGTTGGGTCTACCAGCCTGAAGCCCCAACACTAAAAGTATAAAACGTTGTGCAATTCCCGGGGCATGAGGTCGAATCGTAACTTGAGATCCTCTTCAATCCTCGCCGGTAAAGGAGGCGTACGATGAGGCATTAGAATACAGTGGCGGGCGCCGTAGGACCGAACGAGAAAGCTTCGAGGGCCGGACTTAGTCGTAAAGACCATCGTCATCACCGGCCTGGCCGAAGCCGCTGTCACCGCCCTCGGGCGCGCCAGAGGCCGAGGGAAATTTGAAGAAGGCACCGGGACCGGCATTCTTCATCTGCTGGGCGAACGCCTCGTATCGGCGGATCTCGACGTCGGTAACGGATCTTCTGGCCATCTGCATAGCCTCCTCGAAGTGACGCTTGGTGAGCTCGGGGACGGGGTCCTCAACATCCTCGTCCACATCCATATCGCCGGCGCCCTCAGCTTCGCGAGCACGTTGCCGCTCGATGTCAATGGTGATGGACTCCTTGATGGCGATCTTGACGGCACGCTGGGTGATAAAGCCAAGATCAGCCCCAGAAAATCCATGAGTTTTCGACGCAATGTACTGAAGATCAATATCAGCAGCAACGGGCGTCTTTCGGAGCTGCGCCTTGAGGATGCTGAGACGACCGGCCTCATCCGGGAGAGGTACGTAGATGAGGGAATCGAGACGGCCCGGTCGGCAGAGAGCAGGGTCGAGCTGCTCAGGTCTGTTCGTAGCACCGATGACGAAGACGTTCTTCTTGGAGGTCATTCCGTCCATTTCTGAGTCACGTTAGCGTAGTGTTCCACATCTGAAGGGCGCACAAGGGGGCGGTTCAGCAACTTACCAGTCAGGAGCTGGTTGACGACACGGTCAGATGCACCGCCGGCGTCGCCAACGGAACCTCCGCGGGCCTTGGCAATGGAGTCCAGCTCGTCCAAGAAGACCACGCAAGGAGCCGCAGCACGGGCCTTGTCGAAGATGTCTCGGATGTTGCTCTCCGACTCACCGAACCACATGCTGAGCAACTCGGGACCCTTGACCGAGATGAAGTTGGCGGCACACTCGTTGGCAACAGCCTTGGCCAACATCGTCTTACCCGTACCCGGGGGTCCGTAGAAGAGGACACCTCGCGAAGGTGAGAGACCAAACTTGAGGAATTTCTCGGGATGGTCGACAGGATATTGGACGTTCTCCTTGAGATCTTGCTTGACCTCCTCCAGACCACCAATGTCTTCCCAGCGGACGTTGGGGACCTCGACGACCGCAACTTCACGAAGGGCCGAAGGGTTGGAGACGCCAAGAGCATACCGGAAGTTCTCCATGGTAACGCCTAGCGAGTCGAGGACCTCGGCATCAATAGTATCCTCGTCGAGGTCGATGAGATCCATCTTTTCTCGGATCTGCTGCATGGCGGCCTCGGAACAGAGGGCCGCAACATCGGAACCGACATAGCCATGGGTCTCGGCGGCAATCTGCTCCAGATCAACATCGTCGGCGAGCTTCATGTTCTTGGTATGAATCTGAAGAATCTCCAGTCGGCCGGTCGGGTCCGGAATGCCGATATCAACCTCACGATCGAAGCGCCCGAAACGTCGCAAGGCGGGATCGATGGAGTTAGGACGGTTAGTGGCGGCCATGACCACAATGTTAGACCGAGCCTTCATGCCGTCCATGAGGGTAAGTAGCTGAGAGACCACACGACGCTCAACTTCACCATTGGTCTTATCTCGCTTGGGGGCAATGGAGTCAATCTCATCAATGAAGATGATGGCAGGTGAGTTCTTCTCGGCCTCCTCAAACGCCTTGCGCAGGTTCGACTCGGATTCACCAGCCATCTTGGACATGATCTCGGGACCGTTGATAAGGAAGAAGAAGGCACCGGTCTCGTTGGCCACGGCGCGCGCCATGAGAGTCTTACCGGTACCGGGGGGTCCGTAGAGCAAGACACCACGAGGCGGCTTGATACCGATAGACTTGAAGAGCTGAGGATGCCGCAGTGGCAGTTCCACCATTTCTCGTATCTGGGCCATCTGCTTCCGGACACCACCGATATCGTCATAGCCGACCTCGTTTAGGTTGTTCTCCTCTTCTTCACGTTGAATGGGCTCGCCTTCGCAGTGGATGACAGTATCCTGTGCGACGATGCCGTATTCCGGGGGATCAACCTCGACGACCTTGAACTCGACTTGTCTCATACCACCACGAACTATGAAGAGGTCGCCTTGGCGGACGGGACGGTAGGCCTCACGGAAGTAGGGTGCCAGGAAGACATCGAAGAGGGAGCCGGTAAGACCCTCGACGGTATCGGCGATGGGAAGGACAGCAATGCGCTTGGCCTGTTTGGTGTTAGCATAGCCGCGCGCTACCTGGCTCGACAGAAAGTTGCACGTCGACTTACATATTTTATGTCTGGGCAGGGGTGGATCGTGACGATATCGCCATGCTTGACGCGCAGGTTGTGGCGAACAACTCGGTTTAGTCGAGCGCTACCGTCATCCAAGTCATCATCTGCCAGGACGATCAGGACAGTGTCCTTCCTCTTCTTGCCTCTCACGAGGACAGTATCGCCGCGGAACAGCTGGAGCTGCTCCATGGTGTTATTTGATAGGGCAATGATCGAGTTGTCGTCGTTGACGGCATCGGTGACCCTTAAAGAGGCGGTAATCAGTACAGCCCTGAGATGGTTCGCGTCGTATACTTACATCAGCTGGTTGGGCTTCTTCTTTTTCTTCAGAATGGCCGTCGAGATGTCATTTTCCTGCATCATGTCAGCGTCGGAGGGTCGTCGGAGGTTAAGGCTATTTCGTACATCTTTGGGCTCGGCACCAGAAACATCGCTGTGAGGCTGAGTTAGTTAAACATCAGGAATACGAAAATAGGTGACTTCACTCACGCCAAGTTGACCTTCTTCTTGTGCTCAGGCTCAGGCGCCATCGTGTCTGTTTGTCGAGGAGGAAGGCGTGGCGGATAAGACGAAAGATGAGGCGGGGATGGTCAACGATAGGACCAGTTTTGGCGAGAATATGGGAAGGGGAAAAGACAATACCAAGATGGTATTTGCAAAGGAGAGTTGGTCCTCAGCGAGTTCTCCGGGAAGAGAATTTATGTGTGAGGATTTTGAGGTGGAAGGGATAAGGTGTTGTGTTAGGAGTCTGTCGAGGTTTGCGTTTGAAGTCCGGGCCAAGTAGCTGTTCGGGTCGGGTATGACGATTGCTCTGGTACCTAGAGAGCTTTGACCCCTCCCGCTGGTCACCCCTTTGGGCTCTCAAGTGGCAGGTGGGAGAAGCCCGTAGATTCTCACAAATGCAAATTTGGCAGCGCCCTCGCCACCTGGAAGCAAGTGTTTTAGGCCTTTCAACATGGTCCAGCCCCACCGCCTTCAATGTTCCGCCTGCCTACCAGTATATGCCTGGTACTGCTGTATATGTACTTGTGCAAGCAAGGGTACAAGCGCTCACGTTAGTCCGCCTCCAGTTAAATATATGTACAGTGACCTGAGGACCAGGCTGAGCAGGCAGACGGACCAGTACGCAATCCACCTGCAGTTTTTCATGTCAATCAATAATACATTTACGTTGTCTCTATTCAGATTATTAACAAACATGGGATTCTACTGGCATCCATTGCCACAAGGCTGACTCTCGCTTGAAAATTCTGCCATTTTATTATTTATTTCTACGGTCACCCTTAGCCACGCCCTTGCTCGCTTACCGCCGTTGCTCAGAAGTTAGTTCATTATTATATCAAGTGCTATTACTGAGCGCATACGCAGATTGCTTTCTGGCTGGTTGTGGAAAAAATAATTGTCACACTTTACTCTCACCCCCTTAAACCTTAGCAAAATGCTACCCATAGACAAACCATTTGACATCCGCCGAATTCAATATATATTACTTAACAGGTTGATGGATAAGCGAGTTAACGAGCTCAATAGCTTCTTTTTCACGTTTCGGTTGATTTTTACAGTCTTTGTAGATAGTTGCATCGGAATAAGTTGGGTCTGAAGCAGTGTGGGAGTTTATCAATAAATTTGTCCACGACTTTGTCTTGGTAGGAGGCTCTGGCACGTGGTAACAGCTCACGCAGCCCGTCATGCTCATACATGGCGCGTGTACTATGGTGAGGCTCAACTGGAGTTAACTTAGAAATCACCAGCTGCCCCGCCTTACATAATACACACTAATGTTAGTTACTTTGCTCGCTTCCACAAGAAGACAGAGTTAAGGGCGTAGCCCATAATTACAGCAACTCTTAACTAGTAGGACATGGCAGGCAACCCATGTTATGAGACTCTGGTATCGCATTATTAACATTGTCAGTCAAATGAGTGAGAGTCTAGAAAGATAAGATGTTCCCGGATTTTAAAGAGTTGGGCACACGATTTTCTTTATTGCCATCTAGACCACGTTATCTCTAGTTGAGTAAGGTCTTGGCGAACGGGCATAGGTCGGCCACAGGGCCACTTAACATCGGTATTCGTGTCTGCTCATCACAGCCTCGGGACCTGTTGATCAGCAGCGGTTTACACTATCAACCGAAATGAGCAGAACCTGAAGTAGGCATGGAACACACGAGCTCTCTCTTCCTCCTCAAGATAGCTTGCGGGTTATCAAGCTGGCCCAGTCCCTTTGGAAGAACCTCAGCGCTGTATTTATCTACGCACGATAGGGACTAACCACGATCGGCTTTAAGGCTTAAGCGACGGCTCCATAACTCGAGTCGCCCCTGGCTCTCAACGTCGCGTCCTGAAAGTGAAAGTGATAAGTGGTGTATGTGCAGTTCCACCCTGGGTAGTGTAGACCATCATCAGACAGCTGGTTTCTTTGGGACAGGGGATGGGGACGTGGCTCGGCTAGAATTCCTGCCGCGTCGAAAACCCGATTTGCCGACCGAATACCCCTTGAATGCAACATCACCCTGACCAGTGAATCTATTTCATTAGGTTGGGCCAGTCTCACCTCTAGGCCTTTCTGTAGACGAAGAATGCAACCTTTCATCCGGACTTTAGTGAGATATTGAAATGCTAGGTTAGGCTGTGACAGAATCATTGGGTGCCATGTAACGCAAAGCTTCAATCTTCTAAATATTATCAAATCACTATCCCCGATTCTACCCTCTAAATCTACCCCTGAAAGCAATACTTGCAAGAGCTCCCTCGCCCCCTAACATCAACTCCAGCATACAGCGAACTCTTGTCACCGTAACGTCCGGGGCTCAGGCTGTCAGAGAAAAGGGTGAAGTACAAAGTGAAAGGCAGAAGAAGGAGCCTAGCAGGTAGTTCGTAGTATGGGTAGTGAATAGATGACCATTAACGCCTGCCTTTCTCTAGCTACTTGGGGGGCGAAGGCCCCCTATATATACACAAACCAGACCCTCACTGGTGGAGCGCTAGGGCCCAGAAAGGGGGTCGCACCTTGGCACCTGACACAGGCAAAGATATGCTATGTCATCAACGAGTTTATCCATCACATAGATTATGGGATTGGATATTCAAAAAAGGTTACCCATCCTACTAGACCCAAACTCGGACCCGCGCCCAGCCGTCATAGCCGTAACGAACCGAGAGGATATCACAAGGGTTCTCCTTTTGTGCACCCGGCATTATGTGTTTCAAATCAGCCCATGGCTGGAGATCCTGGCGTACCTAGGTCTCGAGAACATCCATTATCTCGAGGTCATGGACACATCAGCTCTGATAACCGTTCTCCTACCAGTACTTTCATCGGAAGGTATCACATGGATCTCTGAGTTCGCGTGGAGATCGGGACCACATGCCCAGCCTCAAATCCTCCTCAATCACCAGCTCTTGATAGTATAAGTCTGGGAAATGTGTCAGAACTTGGAGATATGACGCTGTGAAGCATCTCAAAGATGTTCTTGGAGGTCATCGTACCCAACCTTACCTGGGTCAAGCCTCTCGAGGCCGACAGCGTCTTCAATGCTGAGAATGTAAAGGACGTATCCCTTCTCGATCTGGCGTGATATTCGATATGCGTACAATAGGACAAACAACGGAACGCTCTCAAAACCATCGCTGGGATCAACTCGAGTCCGTATATTATCCCAATCTAACAGACTGTCCCGAATTGCCTCCAGGTTCGTATTTTGCCAGGCTGCAGCCAATTGACGGTTCTCTCGTCCCGGGGCCGCATAACAAGGCCGAGTATTTCACTACCCCTGAGCACCGTGAACGGAATCGAAGATTACGCAAACATCACGGGAAATGTAGAGATAATGGTGGATTTCAGCAATCTCAACAAAGTGGCTGGACACCTAACTGTCTAAAACATGAATATTTAACCATAGATATAGCACGGCTCCCCGCAGTGGAAAGCTTGTCATTCACGGTCAATGCAGATATTGTTCTACCTGGACTTTTTGGCCTCGATATGCCGGAAACATTCATTACCGTAGAAGGCTCCAAAAGATCATGAGGAGGGAACCTCTGCCCTACCCTCAACCTACTCCCCGGAACAGTGCTTATCGAGACATGGAACGAAGACTTCGACTGTTCGAAGCTTATGTCCGTAAGAGACGAGCATGTGATCAGCAGCCTGATTTGTAAGGGGACATATGGTACTACCAAACGATCGGTATCAGATGCCCCAGCTAGTCTCTTGAACGGGGCATGGACCGGCATTGCCACCGCCATCGGAATCAGTGTTCCACGGTTTGCAGTTGGTGCCGTTTGGCTCTGCCTTCGTTCGCGGCGTACGTCTAGGGTCCGTCGATTGATGCAAATGAGCCATCTCAGGAGTATAAGCCTCAGCTGGGCTGAACCGGCATCGAAAGCTTCGAGGCTCCAGGAGAAGGTGTTGTGTGTGGGAAGCCTGATGATCATAAGCACAAACTTCCTCAACCGCTCGCAGAGCTTCTGGATACATCGCTGATCCCCAGACGGATGGAACGGGGAGGGTACTGACTGACAAAGCAGGAATGTGCGGGTGTGCTAAAACCGTGAAGCACTGAAGACGCTGACGGCATTATACAATCAGGACTGTTTTCAAAACAACATCTAGGGCTTGCTATTCTAAAGGACGAAAGGCAAGAATTACTGGGATCACGATTGGGATGGCCTACATCATACTACATACAGTGTTATAGCCCTTGTCTTGCAATAGGTCGCCCAGAGTCTACTATATCCAGAGACTCCAACCGCCGTATGGTATACATGTGAAGTAAATAGGCTCCGAAACGCTAGACCTATGGCCCCTTGCGGCCGCTTGTCTATGCTGATCTATTGTCTTTTACGCCACTGTAGCGTCCCCTCTACTTCCAACCCGCCAAATTGCGTCTAGTCCCATCAATGGATGATCAGGCTATGCAATATTCCGGTAACTTGGGGTTCAGCTCGTAAGATGCTTCCTAATCGGGACGGCTATACAAATCATGCCTATTATATGTGTAGGTACGTTTCAGTCAACGCTGTGTGACAAGTAAACACGTATACCAGATTTCGACCAAGGCCAATCGGTGAACGGCAACAGTGACCGTGACATATGTCTCAGCATTGCGCCATGGCATCGGTGTTACTGACCAAGGGAAATCATGGCTGTACTAGGTGTCCCAGGCTATGCCTAAGAGGGACAATATATGCAAGAGGAGCTATTGTATGGTGCAACCAGCAGTTCATTGCCCCTGAGAGCCGGCCGCGACGCATCGAGGCTGATATAGTGGGAGGCATCCGGAGAGCTACTATTCGTGATCTCTTTGGCCCTAAAGTGGCCAACATAAGGCGATCGACTCAACATATGGCGCTCACATCTGCGACTGATGGAGAACATCAATGAGGCAGCTGCATCAAACAGGGAGGACAATATATCGCATGTCTCGCCACGGTGCGGATTAGGTCTCTATGAGGAAGTTCAAATTACCCCTGAACTGCGGGAGTTGGTGCCACTCAGCCTTGGTACGGCATTCGGCTCCCACCTTAACTCAGTCCGCAGAGTCCGATTTTCGGAAATTTTCCCGAGAACAGGTTGGATAATAATAATTAGCATCCTTCGTGTGATGTTCGAGAAGTCTCAATATCTGAGTACTTGAACGGCTCGAGATTGATCATTTTTCAAGGTCCCGGGCGTTTCCGGCGAATGCATCGAAGAAGCCCAGCCATCATAACATGGTTATAGTCGACGATGTAGTCTATCTCCTCCCAGCTACACAGGCCTTCTCCACTGACGCTCAAAGAGATATGATGGTTCGCGCAAACCAGACATGAAATGAAGAATCACGCCAGCGTGAATCTGAGAATCAAATGCCAGCCGCGGGCGGAAAATGTCTTCGCGACGGGGCGGAAAGCCGAAGCTAACGCCAGAACATATCAAGCGGGCCGAGGATCTCCTTAGGCAATACTTCGACAGTGACCGGCTCAGACAGATCACTTTCGAAGGCATAGTCACGTACGGTTCGTTCGGGGTGACGTGGAAGGTCTAGTTCGAACCGCGCCGCGGCGTCGGGAGGAAGCGGACTGGCGACTATGGAGACGACGCTCTCGAAAAGGAGAGGGTCAAGCGCAGAAGGCTGTCCCAGTCTTCCTCCAGGGTCGCAGTGGCGGCCGACGCCCTGATATCGACGGCGAGCAGCATCTTCTCCGCGGGCCTGTCGATGTTGTCTCAACCCTTCTCGGACGGCGGCGCGGTCCGGCGGATCGTGCTGAAGACGGACCTGCAGTACGTGCGACTCGGCGAGAATGGGGGGCTCCGCTCAAGAGGGTATCGGGGTCTCCCAGCGAGTACGAGTACGAGGATGAGGACGCGGTCCAGGATAGTTGCGAAAATGAGAAGAAGAGTCTGAAAGTAGTGTTTCCCTTATCATATACCTGAAGCTGATCGTAAGTCTACAGCATACGTTGGCAGATATTGAACTAGGCAATGCATATTGTAAAGCTCGAGGAACCGCTTCGACGATCCCCTCTCGCGAGCCTTCCGGGGCGTCTGGTCCCACTACATGTTCGAATCGAATTGGCCGTACGAGGGATACATGGAGAATGAAAGGCTCATAGATTCCGCGACCCAGAGCCAAACAAGCCAGCGTCAATCACTTCCGAATCGGGTGTTGTGGAATATTTTCATGTGCCGTGAGCCCAAGATGCAGTGTTCGAGACACACGGGGGTATGGACGACTGACTAGATTCGACCACGGCAAGTTATAAGTTCGGTTCAAATATCCCAGACCACGAGCACGACTTAACTCCAATCCTCAAGTTGATCGGTTTTGGTGCTACAAGAGAAATAGTGGAAGAAAACCCGGGGTGAGTTCATGGGACGATATCAAATCCCTAAAGGTTGCTGTCCTTTTTGTGATCGTTGAAGAGATTGACTGGATTATAGTGTAACTCAGCCTAGTGCTGTATCGGAGCAAATTCTCCGCAGTTCCTCGTAACCCCGTCCTGCATGTCTCAGGGGACAGATCTGGGAGTCGGTCCACCTACATGAGATATTCAGGAGTCACGATCTCCAGAGGCGCAACACTAGATGCCCCAAACATACGAGAAGAGGTTTCGCTAACAATACTTCGCATGTAGTAACGCTTTCGCTATTGGGAAAGCAGGCCGATATGGATTTCCCTGAACCCAACAGCATGGTAGCATCACAGTGGCTGACCCGAGTTTAGATGATGGCATCAATAGCAACGCTAAAGGATTCGAGTGCTGTTTTATTCTCTGGTAGGGGAAGAAGGCGAATGCTCCAACGAAGACCGGGAATTTTCGTCGAGGCCGGCTGCCTTGAGCTGCTCCTCGGCGCGAACGGGATGAATCCGGTGCCGTGGCTCGACGCCCACCTGAGTGAGGACCCTGATATGTGCCTGCCTCGCAGTCGAACGGTCGAATAGACCGACGTTGGGCATCCTGGCGGACGAGGTATTGAAGGCGGCCCGGGAAAGAGATTTTAAATATCACGATGACCGGCGAAACGTCTACGGCTCGAGCGTAGAAACTGACACGCATATCAAGAGTTTCGTACATGAGCGCTTTCGAGAACCCAACATAACTCCTTAACTTCAAGGCCTGCCCCGCGCTGCCTGGAACATCTCTCCCCCTCAAGATATAGTTTCTATTGCTTCGAGGCTTACCTGGCATGCTGACCGTCAACGCACCGTCCCACGTCCGACGTTCAACATCAACGCGAGATAATGCAGAAATAGGGGGCAAGGAGAGCAACTAGCAACGGGCGAGATACTGATAGGAATTAAACCGCCACTGACGGTATCGGTCTTACGGGAACTTATTCCATGCTGGGGAATCCGCAAGAAATTCTGGAAGATGGTGCATTCTCGGATCCCTCGGAGGGCTCCGTCAAAGGTCTACAACAGTCCTTGATCCTGCTCGTCTCTGATAAGGCGATCTCTGAGTTTGTCGAGAGGATTGAGACATATGGTCTAGAGATGTAGCCGCCGCAGGGAACGCCGGCGACGCCATTTCGTCTGGTCTGAGCTGGGCTTGCAGCCGTGGTCCTGGTGAGTTGGATGATGCCAAGATAGTGCCAGTATCGAGGATTTCTTGGAGCCTACCAAAGCCAGCCTTGGGCTTGGATGAAATTCATGCGTGCGCACTTAGTTAAAGCGAGGTTCTCTAGTTGCATAGGTAAGCGTATTGTGTAGATACATGCACATAGGCCGTACAAACGCCTTCAATCTTGCAGCTGTCCCAACACCTGTTTAAAGCATATATGCTCTCTTACTTCTCGAAGACTTTGCGTTGTAGGACTTTCAGTCGAACATCGTCTGGTTCGCTAGGTCTTTTCTCTATGGCAGCTGTCGGCGGCAAAAGACCCCCGGACTTCGTATGACTATTCGCTTCCATGCAGACGTATGATACCCTCACCCGCATATTGGGGTTATAGTAGCCCCCCACCCATCTGACATCATATAGCCCACTGCGTCCAGAATCAAAGGACCCTAGGTCCCAGCAGCACACAACACATGACAAGAGAGTGTTACCTTACTTCATCGCTCGATGCGACGAAGGGGCAATAAAGCAGATGAAAAAATTTTCTGTCTTACGGGGATATGGGAGTCTGCTCATTATAGCCCGAGATTTTAGACCGACGAGAAGCGATGGGCACGGCAATACGACTACGAGATGTGCGCTTGCTTTCCTGGTCCGTCAATCTGGGCGGAACCGCAAATGGAAAGGGAAGACAACTTCACCAACCCTCGCCCACGCATCCCCAGGCGTCGTTCCGTTGAAACCCGCCCCTGTCTGTGGCATTGGCCAATAATAGCCACCCGCCCTTACTCAGTAGAGTTGCGCCAGGCGATGGTGGGGCTCACGACAAGGGCCGCCGGGTAGATAACAGGCTACCCATACAATACTTACTGAATGGAATGTTCGGTCTGGATTCTACGGCGTTCCCTCTACTTCCGATTCAAAGTTTCCGAGTTGTTCCGAAGTATTTCCCTATCACAAGCTGTCGGTGCTAAACAGGTTCGTTGAGATCCATGCCCGCCATGGCTTTCTATGCAGCTCCACCAGAGTCTTGAAGCATCACACACTACGTACGTGCCGGCTTGTCAAGGTTGGATTGCAAGAGTAGCGGGAGCATATATCACTTCCGAATAAACTAGCTACCCGTTTACTCTCTTCCCATTACCAGGTGCCTCTCCGCGAAACTATGCTGTTGACGGTAAAGCAATTGTGACCATCGTCTGTTGCGCCGGATTCCAGTAACCGTACCCATTCTACCCGCCCCCCCCCAGCTTCATCCGGCTATTTATAGGATAGTGCAAGGAAAGATTCCTAGGGAGCCCTCTTGCTCCGGACCCTCGTAGATTGTGTTTTCGTATCGTTTACTAGGTAGCCTCGAAGTCCATGGCCGGCCGGCAGCCGACGTCATGGGACGCGTATGATCGCGGCGCGTCTCCCGGCCGAAGCAACAGCGCCTCCTCCCTGGGCAACCAGAGCATCCGATTCGAGGAGCAGCCTCTCCTCAGCGATAACGGGTCGCGAGACCGCAGTGAGGATCATGGTCGACCGGGGATCAGGCGTCGAAGGTTGGAACCGGCTTTCGCTCACCTTCCGTTTTCAGAAGAAGGAGAAAAGAGTACTGATGAATGATTGCATCCACGCAGGTCCTCGGCGACGAACAGGCTCGCCGCCATCACGGATATCGGCGGCGTCAACAGCATCCGGCAGTTCAGCCGAAGCTGGCAGCGCGCAGCCGTTTTTCAGGAAGTTATACCGCAGCGGCCAAATTTCGCCTTTGCCCCCGATCAGGAACCAGTCCACACCGCCGGGCCGAATCAATATGGTAGGGACGACATCGAGACGGGACCGAGGACGTCGCTTCTCCGCCAGCACCTAGAAGCCCATGCCTCCGGGAATGGCATCGTGGAGGGCGGCAACGCCTCGGCGGAGGCATCACCCCATCGGGGCTCGCCTGCTGCCGGCCAGGAGGGCCAACACAAGCGATCGAGTAGTAATGACCTGTTCAGAGTCGTTTCGGAGTCGGGTTCCGTGCGCAACAACTCGATATTCGAAGTACCGCCTCACCTGGCTGCGCCCTCCATCTTCGGCAGTTATGGGTCGTATCGGAGCTATGGCACGATTGAAGGCGACGTCAGCCAGCCGTCCATGGTACATGCGGCGGATTTGTGGCGGCAGCAGCAGGAGTCCGGCGCTAATGTCCCTGATGGCGAACGGCCACCCATTCTGGTCAAAGAGGTAGAGCAAGAAGGCAGGATCGTCCTTGCGGTTTCAGGACAGTCCACGCTACCGCAGACCGTCATGAACGCGACGAAGTGGGTGTTCTCTGGTTATTAGCCTCCTAGGGTGAAAAGTCCTTGACTAACGGTGTTTGCAGCGTCTTGATCGGTGTCGGTCTGCTCAGTCTGCCCATGGGGCTTAGATATGCCGGCTGGATTTGCGGAATGCTCATCCTATTTCTATGCGCTCTGGTGACTAGCTGGACAGCCAGGATATTGGCCAAGTGCATGGACCTGGACCCCGCGATGATCACCTTCTCCGACATTGCGTACATCTCGTTTGGAAGGAAGGCTAGGATAGCAACCTCTGTCCTATTCACTCTCGAGCTGCTTGCGGCCTGCGTGGCACTCATCGTTCTGTTTGCCGATTCGTTAGCCCTGTTATTTCCCGGGACGTTGAGTGTAACAGGGTGGAAGATCGTCTGCGCATTGATATTGATACCCTTGCAATTTGCTCCTCTCTCCCTGCTAAGCTTTACGAGTTTCATCGGCATCGTTTGCAACTTTTGCAGTAGGTTCGGAACTCCTACCTGGTGCTACGGAGAGGCTGACGCTGCGTCCAGTTGTCATCATCGTCTTTTTGTGCGGCTTTCTGAAGCCACACGCTCCCGGATCCCTCCTCGAGCCGGCTAGGACATATCTGTTTCCCGAGAATTGGCTGACGTTGCCCCTTTCTCTTGGGCTCCTGATGTCTCCGTGGGGTGGCCACGGCGTATTCCCCAACGTAGGTGGGCCCCCCCCTGCTACTGATTTGCAGCCAAACTTAATATGCCCGGCAGATCTACCGAGACATGCGCCACCCCTATCGGTTCAAGGAGGTAAGAGCTATCGTTGCACTTCAGTCTTCTGAGGATGACGGCTAACAACTTAGGCGGTGAAATATACTTTCGGCATCAGTGTGAGTAGACATGCTTATTCTCCGAAGAGTCTAGCGACTGACTATCAGGCAGTACCTTATCGATGCCTCGGTGGCAGTGGTTGGTCTCCTAATGTTTGGGGACGGTGTACATGACGAGATCACTGCCAACATCCTCGAAGAAGCCGGCTACCCTGCGGTGACACACGTTCTCCTGGTTATCCTCATCGCTATCATACCCGTGACCAAGATCCCCCTGAACGCCCAACCCATCATCACGACCTTCGAGGTCCTATTCGGGCTCCGCCAGCAGGCCGTCTCGGAGGAGGGACAGCTGGTCGGGCTCTCGAGCGCCTCGCGGGGCGTGCTCAAGGCCGTGGTCCGGGTCGCGACGCTGCTCGTCTTCCTCGCCGTGGCCATCCTGTTCCCCGCCTTCGACTCCATCATGGCGTTCATGGGGAGCGCGCTCTGCTTCACCATCTGCGTGACGTAAGTTTTCCTCTCCCCGGACCATCGATTCATCCCGTCACTTGTTCTCCTTCGGAGGGTCCGGCTAACGCACTCCTACCCACTACCTAGACTACCGCTCGCCTTCTACCTGAAGCTCTTCGGCCACGAGATGGCCGCGCGAGAGCGCGTGTTCACGTGGTGCGTCATGCTGCTCTCCATGACAGTCTCCGTCGTCGGGACCGTCTGGGCGTTCTTGCCCAAGAGCCTCATCGGGGCCGAGGGAGATGTAAACTTATAGCACAAGCATAACAAGCATGGCATACTTCCCCTTTTGCCCCCATATCTTTGGTGTTGATTTTTGTCCAAGCATCGCCTTTTCTGCATAATGCTTCGGAGGGGCGGCATCGAGTGGTTTGCGACAGGTTTGAAACAATTGGCTCTCAGTAATGGGCAGCATTTTGTTGCGGGCTTCCCGGCTGCATAGAGTCGGCCGGGGAAATGTGTTATGTTGTTCATGTCTGTACGCAATATGTGAATGAATGGTAGTGTTTAGCATTGCTTGATCCTGTCTACCTTTGCATCTCCCTATAATGACCTCAGGGAGCCCAACTTGGCGGTGTTCTCTATGAAAGCAGGGGTTTGTCGACTGGAAACCTTGCAATGGGTATAGCTTTCAGGAAAACACTAAAGACGGTTAACCCATAAGCATTGCTGTGAGACTGGTAAGGCTGCCATCCAGGCCTGGGCTTTGCTAGCTTGTTGGGCTGAGGAGGGGGCCGGTTTCTGTCCTTCTGACATACTGTCCTTCGTGGCAGTAAGTAGTATTGCGCTGGTTGGACATTAGAGCGAAAATGCTTGTAGTTACGTGATATTAATGTCCTTATGTACGGTTGAACCCGTATTAAATAACGCCGGGTGTAAATAGAAGAAGCCGAGAAAATACATGCGGGCTAACGCTTACCAACTACATACTTGTCCTACCCATATAAAGTTGTATACTCTGCTACTGTATGGTACGCTCATAGAACCCTCACAAGGGGCCATGAATGGCCAGCTGACTCCAGGGGTTTTCAGCTATGGTTATAGTTTATGGAAGGCGAGGCGGATTGGTTTGCTCACATATACGAAAGGGGATGCCGAACAGCAGATGCACGAAGCATTTGATGAGCAAGCCCGTCAAGATCCAACTCATGCTGAGAGCTTGACATGGATGTGGTGCTTAAACCCGCTTCCAGACAAGTCGAGAACTAGAGCTGGACTGAGCCACGTCCTCCACGCTCACAAGGCGAACCACGGCAAGCCGGACTTCTCGATTTGCAAGCTAGGCTGAGCCAACACAGCTCCTAAGAAGGTAAGGCAGGGTCAACCAAGGTGCGCCCCGTCTTTTGCCATTCTTCGCCGGCAAGTCTAATTTGCAAGATACCCACCGGCAGAGGATCGTCGCGGATTGGCACGAGGGAAAGTGGCTGCCAAATACAACTACTGTGACTTCCACTTTTTGACCATTCCGAGCGAGCCGCCCCGGGGGATCCGGACTTCGGATAGCGCCTTCGGTGTACCGTATATCCCGCGAACCCGCATCAGCATCATCGCCATCCCAAGCGCCCATCACGCGTCTCCGTCGATGACTCCCCCTTCTGCGACTCCGCGAGTTCCGAGATCGCCGTACGGTGGTGTGGATCAAGCACGATACGAAGTAGATGTCCACTAGTACGTAAAATATACCCAGCGAATACGGTAACGGCCACGAGACTACTGTGGCTTCGCATACGGTGCTGACGAATTTTGGCCTTCTCCCATCCACTCTGTCGACGTCGACGTTGATACTGCAAGCACCGCCACGGTTCTAGCTTCTCCGGGAGTCGACGACGAAGCCATCCATGTCCGTCGGCCCACGTCCACAGGATACCGAAGAGTCGGAATCCCCGGTTGCTATATTCCACGTATACAAGTAGTCTACCTGCTCCATTCCATATCAGAGACTGGGTGTCAGGCCGGATATCAATATCCCTATCAGGTAACCTCCAGCGGCGGGGCCCAAAGGCTTTGATATCAAGGAGTCCGATTCATTCGCTCTTCAACGGGAGGACTAGAAGAGGGCAGAATTGATGGAAATACCTGCTATGGATATTAAACACACCCCTGATACGTAGTAAGGCCGGCGCGGCGGCGCAGTGGAGCTGACAAACCTTATCAGGGGGGACCGTAGTCCCGTCCCGCCCGGTGAAACCTTGAAGATGGCTGGAGCTGCTTCGAGGTTGCTAGGGCTGTGTCGAATTCCCGCCACCTAGTCTTGACGGCGCGATGGAACAGGCCAGCTCCCCCGCCCCGTCGCAGGTCCGGGTCGGACGGGGCCATTTATCATCACCGCGCTAGTTTAGGTACTTACCTAATCTAGCCTGAAATGATTCATGTGATTGCTTTTAGTATGGGGAAAGGGTAGTTGATGATGATGATGATACCTGTCTGTTTGGATGACGACGCCTCCACTTTGCTAGCTAAGGATCTTGAGACGCCATGGTACCGGTAGTCTGATCCCCCCCAGGGGGCTGGGTGAGATATGGTTGCGTTTGTTGACCATTAGGAACATCCATAGTTATACGAAATAGGGCTTGATAGATTCTGCTCTTCCTGTTCAGTGGATGGATGAACGCACCGCCGCCGGACCGGCAGAATCGCCAGCGTATATATATGCCTTTTGTCATATAAACATATAACCCGTAGCTATATAGTAATTAGAGTACGTCCAGGGCCTAAATCAGGATAGATTAAAAGAGTGACTATACAGGTTCGTCGGGAATTTTCCTAATTGGCCCAGTCGAATTAAGACAGGCAGGTGCTCGCTGCACGGCAGAGAGGTAAGAGGCTCCAGGGTTATCCGGGGATCGAGAGGCCCTTTTGTGAAGACGAAATTGCTAGAAGGCCAAGATATTACGAGGTGGACTTGTAACGGGTTATGTCTTCTTCATTGGTTCTCTTAAGGATATCATGCATGCTCCTCAGCGTGAACCTTCTGATCGGGTTGGGGCAAGAGCGCAACGTCTTCCGTAAGAAATGAACTCCTTTCTACGCTGGGCCAACCAACAGTCGTTAAGCTTTGATGCAGTGATGTACTCACCCATTATCACATAAGCTGATTTACCAATGAAGCACAAATTCATCGCAGACCAAACGAAGCTGCGGGGAACTGTGTTTTGAGTGGGTAACTTCTGGTATTCTCGTGAATAATATCTGGAGATAACTAATACCTAGAGAGCGAGTTGAAGCTAGCTCAAGCCACCGGGCGTGTCATAGGGTGCTGCCAAAGTTCGTGATCCAAGAACGAAAAACCACTACGGATCGTGGCCACGGTTCGCCTGCCGCACGCGCTCCGTCCATGGCCATCCAAACCTTATTACCGAAAAAAAAAACAAGACAACGAGCCCAACAGAGCTTGAAGACGAACGGCAGCACCCAGGACAAAGAAAATGACCCCAAAGTGGATGGTAAGCCCAACTACAAGAGGCGGACCAGCAAGAAACAACTCAGATGACCCGAGCGTCCTGCCAGTGGCCAACCCACTCATCGCCGAAGCCATGGCGTTTCTCCTTGCGCCAGGTATTGTTCCAATCTCGGCCCTTATTCCAGGGGCAACCACGTGGGATGGCCCTGTCACGATTCCATTTATGACCATGCTGGTTGGTATTATCCCAAATACCGGTTCCTATTCCGAACGAACTGTTGAAACTGAACCCAGCCTGCTGCTTAGACCCTGCACCGGCATCCGGCGATTTCGGCTCCGAGTCCGCGAACGCCCGGCGACGCTCTCCGAGCTCCGCCCACTTATCGAGGAAACTGCGCTTCGATGGGGGTGAGTAGCGGGGCAATGACTGCTGCGGTTGCTTAGCAACAGGGGCTTCCTCAAAGAAGAACCCATCAGCAACCAGATCCCCATCGATGTCACTCGAAAAGACATCAAGGACAGGCGAGGCCTCTGGTTTCTCCTCTTGGGGCGGAGACGTCTTTGCCGAGGCTCCCCGGCTCTGCTGGGTGGGCGTCGCATTCGCCTTGCTGTCCTGGCTCCAAGTCCTCGAGTTGAGCTCCTTAAGCGCTTGGAGCTGGCGAGCACGCTCCTCTTCGTCTTCTTCGACATCCTCCTCCCACATGTCGCTCCAGCTCTTAGACACGGCATCCTTCTGACGGCCGAACACCATGGACAAAGCATTCAAACTTGGTCTCGGCCGGGACATTGTGATCGGCAGTGAGCCGGCCATGGGTGAAACCCTAGCGCCGGCGCGCGTAGGAAGATCCATCGGCCCCGAGATGGCAAGAGAGTTCATGGAAGTTGCCAAATTTGAAGTGAAAACGGATGACATGGAGGGCGTCTGAGCGGAGCCCGAGAACCAGTCCACGGTACCTTCCGACTTTGGAAACAAGTCCTCAGTGTAACTCTCATCATCAGGGATGGCACTAAGCTGCCTGATAGGACGGGGTGGGCTGGCATGGAGCGCCTTGGCCCAAGGGAATGGACCTTGGTCGATTTGAGGGCTCTGGATGGAGGGAGTACGGAGCGGCTCCCGGTTTGCAGTAGCAACGGTGTTTCGCTCCCCTGCGCAGAAGTCATCGAGCACCTCGTCGAGAGTGGTGAAACTGACCACTCGCTCGAGAGCATTCCTGGCACCAACAAGAGAGCGCTTGGTAGGATCCAGGTTCATGCATTGGACTATGACCTCATACGTATCCTGAGACATCGAGGGGAACACGTCGAAGAGGGACTGCTTATCGCGCGAGAAATCCAAGAACAACAGGTCCGCCTCCGTCGGGGTAGTGAACGGGTTCCGCGAGAAGAGAATGTTCAGCAGGCAGATGCCAATTGCCCAGATGTCTGCCTGCGCTGGTGAGTACCCAGCTCCTGCCGAGTCGTACTGCTCAGGTGACATATAACGGTCGCTTCCGACGGTTGTCTCGTAACTCCACTTGTCGGTAGTAGCCAGACCGAAATCGCCCAGCTTCATTGACCCCGACTCGGTAAGGAATATGTTCTCCGGCTTGATATCTCTGTGGTAAATACCCTTCGAGTGCATGTACGAGACGGCATCCACCAGCTGGAGCATGAAGAGGCGAACATGTTCCGTCTCGAGAGGTCCACACCCAGTGCGGATGGCCTCGTACAGATCCCCCTGGGAACAGTATTCCAGTACCAGGTACAAGTGAGCATCCGTCTCGAACGAGTGAATCAGGTTGACGATGTTGGGATGAGACCCGAGTCGGCGGTGGCAGAAGAGTTCCTCGGACTTGTCGTCGAACGCGAAGTCCACTGGAAAGTCCATCCCGGCATCTTCGGCAGCCGCCCTTTTAGTCAGGCACTTGATCGCAACGAGCTCGTTCGTCTGAAGATCCCTTGCCATAAACACCATTCCAAAAGATCCATGATTGAGGGGGGAGATTGTCTGAAATCTCCCGTCGAGTAGAACGCCATTTTGAAAGTTGTTTCTCAAGCATTCCATGACGTCGTCCCGACAAGAGACGGATGGAGATGAGATAATAGTGGAGCGGAACTGCGGGTAGTGGTAAAGCGTACAAGCCTCGACCCTTCAACCCGTCTATGCCGATGTCGACGACCCCCTTTTTTGAGAACCAGTGGAGAAAACTTTTGGAGGCCCAGTGCAATAGGCCAGAGAACCCGGGAAGAAGCGGTACTAGTAGAGAAGAGAGTCGATAAGAGGGAGCTGTTCGTCTAGAATGCAGTCGAAGTGGTAACGGTAGCGAAAATATACAAGCTCGGGAAGTCCGAGAAAGAAATCAGTTAACTCCAGATCGTGAATTGCTCAGAGGCTCATTGAAGGAGGTACCGGTTTTGATGAACAAATGAAAAGAGCAGATAGTCGTGAATGAATATCGGACTGGCGGGTCCTGAAAGAGTGAAAGAGTCGTTATGAGGACATGGAAACGTTTTGCGAGAAGTATCAAAGAGTGGATTTGGATCGTATTTTTTGTCGTACACTCAAGCCGCGATGGATCTTGGGTATACTTGTCTGAATCGTCCCCGTCTGGCGTGGAGTAAACAGTAGGACCGGGTATGTTCGTTCGAGAAGGACGCTTTCACGATGCCAACACACCAAGTCGAGGGGGGGCTACAGTCACATTCGAACGCTCGAAAGGGGTGGTCTCGTGATAAGACGTACTCGGTTGGCTTGGGTGGTTTAGAATACTGTGGCCTTGATGACCTAGCCAAGATGACCGGTCTGCCACTTGGGTTTGAGGAAGTTCAGGGCCGGTAGAGATATACGGTCGGCTTGCTCGAAGTTACTTGCAGCAATTAGTTCTCCAGGAAAGTTTCAGGAGAACGGCTCTACTCGGCGGGTTATATCAGATGGATAACTAGTGGCCTTTGTCGTCAGATGCTCGTCGCCAACAGGCTGTCAGTGTAAGTCGCCCCAACTTGAAGCGGAACCAGGTCTCAAATCGAGCCGAGCAGGTAAACCTGTGACGTGGAAGGCGCACTATGAGAAGAGTCGAGGATAGGATGCGGAACCTTGATCTCGCTGAGAGCTGGCTTATAGGTGCTCGATGTCGTTTGGCTGCGAGAACGAGGACGGAGAACGGCAGCGGTTATGAACTTCCAGGCAGAACAAAGGCTCCTGCTTGTCCGGCGGGGTATCGTGACCTGTTAACAACGCAGGGCTGGAGCAGGTCCAAGTTGAAAGGGTTCGAGCTGTCACTCAAAGGAAGGAGAAGAGGCGGATGAGCAATTAATTAGGTAGGAACAAGGTATCGGATTAAAGATGCCTTCTCTTTAGCTCTACACCTGATCGGAACTTGGAGCAACGATGATTGAGATGCTGCTTTGCTTGCTTGCTTGGATGTATGTAGATAGGCACAGAGAAGGGAACAGGGAGCGACGAAGATAAAGGTAGGGGGTTCGGATGATAGTCAAGGAAAAGCGGTAGGAAGGCAAATGTATAGGTAGAATCGGTTGAATGAGAACAGCAGGATGGACCCCAGATGGGAGATTGAACTGGACAGAAGTGGGTGTGGCTCTAACTAGTAACCCGAGGTGGATTCGATGACTGGTCACTGGCTGCGTTTATGTGTGTGTGTGGGACGACAATGGAGCGACTCATTCATTAAGGTATGCACGAAGAGGTGCGTACACATAATAATCGCCAGTGATGGCACGAGCGAGGAAGTGGGCTAGCCTATGAACCAAAGATACTGGGGTGCCTAATCAACATGACATAACGAAGATCGTGTGTCTGGGGCGGGTCTTGGACTCTTGGAACGAGCAGCGCATGAGGGAGGAACAAGGGACACGGCGACCTGAGAAATGCCCAAGCGCCAGCGCCACCATTCCTACGTAGTACCGGTACTCGGCAGGCGCAACTTGTCTTGGTACTGTTTATATTTGGATGGACCGGACACCAGACAGTGATGTTTACTGTAAGCATAACAAGCGCCTGTCAGGGCCATGATGGAGATATGGCATGACTCGTCGTCAGGAGACAGGCCAGCCGATAAGAATATACTTCTATCGGGCGGTCCCGGATGGACAGAAACGTCAAGGTTACACACGTTGCTTGATTTCAAAATTCTGTTGGGGACGAGTACCTCTATAGCAACTCCAAAGCACGGCACGGCTCTGAGACCAGAAGCTGGCTTAGCTTGAGACACAGAATCACAGTGTCAGCTGGAATGAGGAGCCACTGGCTGCTTGCTGACTGGCAACGCTGGGGGGACAGAAGTGTTCCTGGTTTTGAGCCAGGCTAATCATCCACATACGTAGCAAAGGAAGGGGACCTCGGGGCTCGTCGAAATTGCCGAACACATAATAGCGGCTGGCCCGATATAGCAGTATTACACGGCTTCCTCGTAGCACGATAAAGCTGGGGCGACGTCGTATACAACGGTCCAGCTGCAGCAGACAAATCCCGTGCATATTGCCACACCGCCATATACACAGAGAAGTGGTATTGGTTAACAAATGCCAGTAGAAACGTGGCCGGAATGAGGAGCAAGAGACAAAGACGGTGGGTAACATCTTAGCTTGGCGGCCGGATCGACACGTACTCTCTATCCTTAACATGTACAGTCCTGCGATGCCTACCCCGAATGCCCTTAGCGTGCTCTGCCCCAAGACACATCAAGGGCCCTGAATGGACACGAGGCCAGATGGACACGTTGCTGCAGTCCCACACGGTGATGCAGACAAAGGGTCCTGGGGCCAATTAAGAACAGACATTGGCGTCTCGACGGTTCCAGCATCTTCTGTTTCACAACTAGGCTTATCAAGCAAGTCATTGGCCGATTGTATGAATATGCATATGCACTCCTTTCCGGCTGCATCCCTCTCTCAATGCACTCCAAAACCCTTATGTCGAAGCACCCTTGAGGGCATCCTTGAGCCACCCTTGAGGAGCGCTTGGGGCGCATTGCGTCTTGACCGCTTTTGTGCAATTTTAGTCCCCCCATGTGCCAGCTTTATGATATATATTTATTATCAGGGATGTATGGGGCGCTAGCTCCAGGTGTTCCCAATATCGTTTATCGTTGGCCCCGGAAGGCTGGGAGTTTCGCCATCGGTAATCTCTCGGGGGTCCATTACTTGCAGGAGGTCAATGATCGAGATGGTGGAAGCAGACTGGAAGCTGGAGAAACGAGCGCCCGATCGAAAGCTTATCGCTCATCGAACAGGTTGGTGCGTTCAGGGTTCAAGACTGTGGGAACCATCACAGCAGTTTGAAACGCAACACCCTCTCTGATTTCGCCAACCGGCGCTTTGTGAGCAGCGCGGGGATTACATTCCTATCACCAGATGACGTTGAGCGCATTCATCTGCCAGCGTAGGCGTGAGTGATGGGTACCTTGGCTGGATCAATTGAGGCCCACCCAAAGGGGCTGTGCTTTGATGATTCAAGTAGGCATCGCCCTCCTACTGCGGAATGAGAGAAACATTCATTGGGGGCGAATAGTGTGCTAGATTTTGGAGAGCATTTTGCCGAATCAGAGCGTTGCTCGCTCAATACCTGTACAATCCGACGATACATATCGTCCCTTCGACAACCGTACGCCCTTAGACCTGTCGTGTGACCACACTAAGGCAGCCTCCGAGCTTTTCAGTTACACTTTTCGATGCAGATATACTCGGGCGAAAACATGATCTTCTCTAATTCCCACATCCTGCTGGACGAAGGCTTTCCCACTGCCCTTTCGTATGATCGCAATTTATCCCATTCCGCAACCATAAAATTAAACATCTTGTTGTCACAATTCTCAATTAAGAGGGGAGTTGCTCCACTATGCGGCAATTGTTACTTGAAACGAACGCAATCGGGGTGCCATGTTTGTCCGCAAACCTTTACCTTCCTACCACATTTTAACGAATCCTGTGGTTTTTCTCATAACCCAGGAAGACACACCCTGCACGGCGTTGACGCCAATGGCGCAATTCATTGTAGTAACCACTTCGGTAAGGTAGAATATGCGCTTAGTAAATCGGAGCCGCCAACTGTGTACAAACTTGTCCTATCACATCATGCTAGACACTTGTCAGTAATCAACAAGATCAATCGATGAATGCCGTTCGTTGCCAGGTGGATTCGACATACACAGGTCGGTCACCGGAGCAGGGTCTTTCAAATGGTGATGGAGGTCCCATTGGGCGAATCTGGCCGGCGGGCAAGATACCCCTCCTTATTGGATCGTGATGTGTGCTTCCTCCAAATTTCTGGAATTTAACAAAGCTCATTTGGAAACGCTACAAACACCAGTAAGCCGGAGACACTGGACCTCGATTGGGAGCCCAATGCAATCCGCGGTCTCGTACAGGTTAGATAGGAGGTTAGTAACGCTCCACCCATGGCGAACCATATCAATGATGATGAACTGAACCATGCCAGTCAGTCAAACCAGATAAGATGCGCCGGAATCGGCTTCCGTTCGTGACGTGTTACCCGGAGTTTCTCAGGAACACCGTGTGTGAGATACAGTAATTAAGTGGTAATTTGGCCAAGCTTGGAGATTGGTGACGGTTGCGCCTCGTCTACCAGCCCCTTTCGAAATCGTGACAATGCGTAAACTCGCAGTATTACTGTTGAACTCTAAGATTCGCGTCATTGGAGAATATCGAATCGAAATGACCCGAACATGCAAGAGATGCAGTAGCTCGGGCGCAGAAAAATTGGACCGCTTCCGTATCTGCCAAGTTGCTTTTCCTGTTTTGTTTCAAGCTCTCCCAAGAAGGATTTTGCGCAGGCCCTGCCTCCTTTTCCGCTTCTGGTTTCGTTATCGTTATCGGGCTCTAGCTTTTCCCCCCTCCAGCACCAACTACCAAACTTGGGTGACCTTATCACGAAACGGTAGTTGCATGCTTCGTCCCCAAAGTTTCCCGTGCGTCTGGGGCATCGGCTTAAGGCAGGTGATGGGAATTTAACTGAGTGTATCCGCTCCGGACCCCACTTGGTTCCGCGCAGGCACGGGAGCTAAAGACCTCACGTTTGTCCTATTTGCCCTTTCCGGATACCATATTTTCAACCTCTTCACCGCTTTCTCAATGAATCACGACCCCGCGCCGCCTTACACACTCAGCCCACTACCACCACCACTTTGTCTGCCCTAGCCCCTCGTCCCCGGAAAGTTGGACGACAGCATAAATTTCCCTGGCCGAGACAATTTCTTCATCACCCCCATTTCGGGACATCTGCATCTTCACCGCTCCTCGTAAACAGGCAAACCAGGATTGCTTCCCGAACCCGTCCGTGCTCGAAGAGAGATTTCAGATCTGGTATCCGAAATCGAAAATCTAGAATCCGATATCTAGTCATTAAATCCAAGGAGGGAAATACAAAGCCCCAAGAGCTGCCAGGCCCACAAATTTTATCATCATGGCAGTCAAGGTTGTGCTGCTAGATATTGGTAAGAATAGCTTCATGATTCCTATTGCTGTCAATGCGTGCGCCGTACATCGTTTGATAGCTGAACTAGCCCGAACGAGCCAGCTAATGCAACAACGAACTAGAGGGTACCGTCTGCCCGATATCATTCGTCAAGGACGTGCTGGTAAGTTGCATCCCATAGGGACTTGGAACATCGGTCTTGTCTCGCAGTCATGCATAGTTATCGACTGTGCGTTGGTACCCTACTCTCCTACGGTTCCGCGCTGTCGGCAAACTCTTGCCCGCTTGGACGGGCTGTTGGGATGCCTAAAGAAGCCATCCTGGCTGCTAGTCGCAAATCATTGTCTCATGGTTCAGCCCCAGATGGATTTTCGGGAGGGACAGCTCCCGCACAGACACTAATAGACCCAACAGGCTAACGCGTGTTTGCAGTACCCCTTCTCCCTGAAAGCCCTGCCAGACGTTTTGGGGTCTCAATGGAACAATCCTGAGTTCGCACAATATAGAGAGGCGTTTCCAGCCGAGTACTCTTCTTCCAAAGAAAGACTAGAGGCACATTTCAGGGAGCTCGTGACGAAAGATGTCAAGGCTTCCTACGTGAAGAACCTACAGGGCTACCTCTGGCAGCGGGGCTACGATTCAGGAGAGCTAAGAGCGCCCCTATTCGCCGACGTAGCCCCCAAGCTTCGCTCATGGCATGAGAAGGGGTTGAAGATCATGATCTACTCGTCTGGATCTGTCGCGGCTCAGAAGCTGTTCTTTAGCTGCACAGATGCCGAGCCGTCGGACCTGACCCCCCTAATCTCGGATTGGTTCGACACGGTCAGCGCCGGTCTCAAGACGGAGACGAGCAGCTACGAGACAATCACCGGCAAGCACCCGGAGTTCCCTATAGGGGAGTGGCTCTTCCTGAGTGACAATGTTAGAGAGGTAGACGCGGCGATCGCGGTGGGATTGCAGAGCTACGTCGTCCATCGGCCTGGCAACGCGGAGCTTCCGGCTGGCATGCGGGAGCGGTTGCAAGTCGTGGAGTCGTTTGACTTGCTCGACGATGACCTGAGAATTCGGCAATGAGTTGCGCTCCACATCGCCGCGGGCTGGAGGTCCAGAGTCAGGGACTAATGCGAAGGAGCAGCACGTGCCTATCGCTGATGGTGGGAGCTTGCAGAGAAGAGCCCTCGTCAGTCAGGCGCAGAGAGCAAAGTCAACTAGCCAAACCCGAAACAAGACTTACGGGCAGGGTGGTGGGGTTATTGCTCCAAATAGCAACCGCTCAAACAAACGGGGAGAAGTCCAGGGATCTTGACAATTCGGGCTCTTCCGCTTAGCGCCGCTTCGATGCCGACGATGCATGGACAATGGGAGACTATAGACTCACAACCTAACTACGTCGTCTGAGTTCGCAGGCGATTCTGCATGACACGCAATTGATGCCCAGAGGCGAGCTCTCGGTAACCTCCAGGACGACCACGTCCCAGGACAAACGCTGGGTCATATCGTGGCGGCCGAGCAACGTCGCACGTGGCTCCACAACCACAGATGAAGTCCCCACTGACATGTATGTGTATAGGTAGCACTACAATTACCTCTCGCGTAGCAGTAAAAATCCCATATAGCACAGAGAAGCGGCTTGCGTGTGAGGTTCCCCGTAACTGCCCAATCTCCCCCAACATCATTCATCCCCATCCTGTTCGAAGTTGTGTACCCACTGTATGCGATCCCCTATCCCGCTAAGAATTTGACAGTTGCCCGATCCTACCCAGCTGCGTCTCTCAGCTAGTTGAATCCTACGGATGGATCCTTGGGCACCGTGGCCACCGCTCAACCACGTGAGCTCCTGCCAACCACTGTACATGGGGTGCGTCACTGCGCCATCGGCGCAGATCTGGGGTAATTTGAAAATGGGGCAACTAACAGCGGCCCCAACCCCACAAACTCGGCCCGTGCGCTGCCCCTTGCATAACTAATAAAAAACACCAACCCCGCGATGTCCTCTCACACGTCATTCAGCAGTGCAACGACGGGCACGAAAGTAGCGGAGGCACTTTCGGGGCAGATAAAGGCCAGACGCAGTTAGTGGGACATTGTTTTATTTATTTTAACGCGCTATCAAAGCTCGCTATTAGAGCCGCCGTAGTCAAATCCGCTTCGACTCTGCAGCTGACCAGGCGGGGTACAACCACTTCTCGTCACGGGGCTAAGCCCCAACCCAATGGGCGAAGCGATGGCTCTGGCCATCGCCGGGAGCAATCCCGGGCTCTGGTCCTAGCATACCGAACGAACTCCAATCTCCAAACCGTGGCGCAAAAGGTGACGGATAGGTATCCCAACGGGACTGTCCATACGTAGTCGTCGATCTAGACTCCCAGCGCTCAATCAGAGAGACAGCTAGGCTTGTCAAGGACTTGACGGCCACACTGGTCATCCTCATCAACAATTCCGGTATCGGCCTAGTAAGAAACAGTGGTCTCCAGATGGCATCGACCTGACATTCGCCACGAGCCATCCTGGCCCCTTCCTCCTCGCTAGCTTGCTTATTCCTGCTTTGACTCGGGAGGCTCAGTCGAGCCAGCCAGATACTACTCGCATAGTCGATGGTTCAGTCTTGCGCATGTTGTATCCTCGTTCCGCTTCATCGACTACAACTTTGATAGTAGGCCGCTAGCCACCGATGAGCAGTCCCGGCGAAATATGCCGAAACATCCGTATGAGGAGAATGATGGGTCCCAGGGTATGATTGCTTACGGCTCCAGCAAGACAGCCAATATCCTCCTCTTCACTGTCGCACTAAATGACCAATTAGTTCCAGGGTATCAGGAGCTTCGCAGTCGATCCGGGGGGCAAGTGAAGTATCCCCTTTCAAACAGACTTAATCGGACCAATGATATCCTTCCATATATCAAAACCGACCTTGTCGGAGACGTTGGGTCTGGTCGAATTGAAGCAATCGAGGCAACTCCCCGCTATCTCCTAGAAGTCGTGTGACCAAGGTTGCGCAACTTCTTTGGTGGCGGCTCTCGACCAGGCCTATCGGGTGCGAATGTCTGCGGGGTAGCCCCTAGATATGCAGAGTTGGGAGACGATTACGCAAAAGCACATGTTTTATACTTGTCCGATTGCCGGAAAACACGACCTGCTAGATATTCATCAGATAAATCGAAGTGGCGAGCTTGTGGACTTTGAGCGACGGGCTTACCAACCTGCCGGGTAGTAATAAGCTGTAGCATAGTAAGACGATCGATAGCAACACTCGGCATATGTCACGGTCACTTTATCTCACCCCTACACAGTCTCGGGAGGTTCGCCCAGTTCGACCATAAATAAGTGAAGCTGACAATGCAGTAAAATGTAACCATATCGCCTTCTCGACGTCAACCTGCTGAGCCACGAAGCACAATTGAGAAGTTGTTTCTGGATCGACCAGAGCGGATTTCGACCTTCTTGAACGCCGGAAAGCCCGGTGCACGATTGACTCGCCTAGTCCATAGGTAATAGACGAGTTTCTGCGTGATCTTGGTTCTTGCTTTCTTATATCCTATCGCGTTCATGATAGATTCGAGATGGCCCTCGTCCATGTAACGTGAGTTGGTGATACACGGAGCTGGTAACACCAGGAATAAACTGGGGAAGAATTCTTGCAGTTCGGGCTTCGGGGATGCAACGCGCTCCCTGAGGAAGTTCAGCGTCCGGAGAAGCATATCACCTCTCCCGGAAGCATCCGGAACGAAGTTCAGAACCAGTGACAGGCTGATTATATCAAACCGCCCCGAATCACTGGCTGGTAAGGGTCTCTCCATGAAGTCTTGCTGCAGAATCCCGTCACTTTGACTGTTCAAGTCGATCCTTTCCATATAAAACAGCCCACTCCTCGAGCACTCATTGGTGGTACTCAGGGCGCCAACCTCCAACATGCGCAGTCGGTCGCACGTCTGGGTGTTGAGATGGGATGCGACCGGTCGGAGCCACTCCATCAGAACCCGAGAGCTGTCACCCCCACGGTCACTACGCTGGCCCTGGAGACTAGCTTGCTGATATTTCTCGATACCTCCCAATGCGGCAATCTCGGCATCCACAGCAGCCGCGGCAACACTGTCTCCTTTTGATAGAGCTTGGGCCTTCCTCTTCTCCAAGACATGAAGAGAATTGATCAACGCCTTCGTAGCCTTTCGTGAAATAGATCTCGGTTTGTGCACGGTAGGCGGCCGACCTTGGGTCAGGCTCTTGACAGAACGTTTCTTTTTAGTAGCCATCTTCGCCGGACATGATTCAATTCAGAGAAGACGAGTAAAAGGACATCGCCGGCAGGTGGTGACAGGGAATAGAAAACGTGAAAGTGGATAAGGCGTACCAGAGTTGTGAGGTACGAAGCATGCCTAACCCAGGGCAGGCAATTATTTCAGTGCATAGTATGGTCCACTGTCTGAGCACTGTGCATTGGGAAGTTTCTAGTGCGGTTTGTGGTCGATGCGTTTATCAGACGGAATATCCTAATGCAGCGGATTATCTTCCCCCGTCCCACCTGCCCTAACCGAGTCAAATCGCACACCAAAAACCTCCAGCGGGAGATTTCTGTCACGATATTTCCGTCACGATATTTCCATTCCGATAGCAACATCGACCATCCGACCGTCAACGCCAAAAGCCGACAACGACAACGACAAAATGGCCCCTCCCAAGGTTTCTACGAAAGGTACATGAGACTCAATTACTCGTCAATTCTGCAAAGCAACAATTATGTCTCGCACCGACGAATTCGCTCTCGCGAGCAAATTTTGGATGATGCATCAAGCTGCAGCAGATTTTGCGAGTTCTGATCCGGTGTGATGACCAGAGCGATTGCTGATGCATATCTCTGAACACAGGCGGCGCTAAGCCCAAGGGCCTCAAGCAAGCGAATGCTGCTGCTAAGGCTGTCCTCAAGGGTGTAGGTCGCCGGCTTCCCGACATCGTACTCCTCGCCTCGTAGACAACCGCTAATTATACGCCAGGACAACGCGAAGGCCAAGCGCAAGATCAGGACCACGACCAGCTTCCACCGGCCCAAGACCCTCCAGCTGGCGCGTAACCCCAAGTACCTGCGCAAGTCAATCCCTCACGCGCCCCGCCTCGACGAGCACAAGATCATCATCCACCCTCTCAACACCGAGAGCGCGATGAAGAAGATCGAGGAGAACAACACCCTGGTCTTCCTGGTCGACATCCGAGCGAACAAGGCCCAGATCAAGCAGGCCCTGAAGAAGCTCTACCAGATCGACGTTGTCAAGATCAACACCCTCATCCGGTGAGTAATACAGAGGCCCTGAGACCTCGAATGTCATGGCTAGTTTTTTACTGATATCTCATGTGAAGACCCGATGGCACCAAGAAGGCCTACGCCCGCCTGACCCCCGACGTCGATGCGTTGGACATTGCTGCTACCAAGCTCTCTCTCGTCTAAAGCGGAAATAGGATGATTGTGATGGGTCGCTCGGCAATTTGGTTGCTCACAGATGCACTACAGGCACTGATAGAGCCGGACACGGGTTGCATTGAGTATGGCGTTATCTAGGGACAGGCTCATGAGGTCAATGGAAAATGAATTGATATTTGCCGCCCCTGCCGAATTGATCGTAAAAGAGTGTCTTCTGCACTCCTTTCTACCCTCATAGTGCTGATGACTCCATGCCCGCCTCCCATATGTCCATGGTCCCTTCTAGGGTCTTTCATGATACATCCTGCTGCGAAGTCGCAAGCAGCTAGCGTAATTCTACATGCGCAACCGGTATTGGTAACTCATAAATCGAATACGCTAGGAAAGGAGCCTAGCCCTGGCGCATGTTCTGCAGCTGCTTCATCGTCAACGAGCTGACGTCTATGAACCGGTCCGCGCAGTTCGCCATGCAGCCCTCCTCAGTCTTGTCCAGCTTCCCGCCCTTGATCGCGCCCGTGATGCACTTCTTGAAGCACATGTCCGTCAGGGAGTGGACCGCTGCGGGAGTTGAACCAAGCGTTAGCATCCATCGGGCCCTAACCCATACGTATATCACATATGTATGCATGTGGCTCAACAAGACTCCCATGGCGCAGAGGAGAGGAGGCTTTCCATGTCCGCGTCCTGTTCTGGACGCAGGGGC
>QJNV01000340.1:0-68890 GCA_004155935.1 Monosporascus sp. GIB2 | reverse complement strand
CCCCCCCCCCCCCAAACGCGCGCGAAAACGCACTAAATAAATATGTTGAAACAGAAAACAGATAACCAAACGCCAAACTCCAGATATTCCCCTATACTTTCCCGTTACAGGACGAACGATCCCTTGTAAACCGCCGTCCGGTAACAATCCTTCCTCGCAATCATGTCCTTTCCTTTAAAAATCAGTATTAAGAAACCGGCCGTCTTCTTAGAAGGACATGGCTGCGTCCTCACTTAAGTACAGGACAGGCGCTACCGGACATCTCCCCCTTGCAACCATAATCCCAATACCATGCACGCCCTTTCTCCTCCCCCTAACAAAAGAAAATAACTTATGTCAAGCAAGCCGTACACTCTACCGGGTGCATATATCGCCGAAAAGCCTAGTGATTCTCAGGATATGTCGAGAGCTTTAGGCTTTCCATTAATTTATGGAAATAGCGTCACTTTTCCTGTCCTCTCGATGGACGCTTCCGTAGCTTTAACGGCCATTCGTCGAAGCAGACAAATACCTTTTGGTAGTTAACTATATGCTCAGGATTCTTTTCCCTTCCGCATGCGCATTCGAATTTTGCGTCATCGTGCTTAAATTTCCTGTGGTACCACGCGTAGCCCCCATATCCGTTCTTCCATGTTTGGCTTAGCCGTCGCCTTGTCAGGCGCCGCTTTAATATGACGACGGAGGCGGCATCCGTGAACGTACACCATCTGCATGAGCGAGTATGGATATCTCCTTCCCTTCGCCTTTCGACGCTGGGCCGCTTCGGCGAGTTCCGCATCGTGCTGCTGGCGCCGTCCATCATAGCGGGCAACTGCCGTAACGGCTACTCGGTGTCGCGGTCGCTGCAGGCTCTGTTCGGTGTAGCTCCGCCGTTTGCCACCCTGGTGGTCGCCACCGCGTGCGCCTACGCGGCCGTGGCGGTCCCCGCGTACGGCGGCTTCGAGGCCGCGCTCGGCGCCGGGCTCTGCATAGCGCATGCGTGGTATGTCGACCCCGTCGGCAGACCGTGCGGGGCCGCGGATTCCGCCGGCGGCGGTGGCTTCGAGCTTGGGTTCGCGTTCGCTGCTGTTCCTCATTCAGGTTTCGGGGCGTTGGAGAAGGGGTATTTCGGGGAGGCAGTTTGCGAGTGCGATCTAATGTATACATATGTGTGTTTCATGGGGTCGATTACCCCTATTTAGTTGTATAGGGGTACGGCGCAGTACGATGATTTATGGTTATAGAGATTTCCAAGTAGAATGATGTGGGACGGGACCTATGAGAGGAGATGTGCAAAGAGGCATCATTATTCAGGTGGAACTCCCGAGTTCATACAGTTATGGACTTGAGCAAAAAAGTGTAAATCTAGGAACGCCATCATATTCCAGATGCGCTTGGTTTTCTGGCGGCACAGTAATGAGAGAGGATCTACGTACATCTCTTCCCCTCACGTCTCTACTACGGTTAGCTGACCCTTGCGCCTTGCGGAAGGACTTCGTTGATTTTCGGGATGAAAGGCCGTATCGTCGGACCCACAGAGAAGTGTTCCTGAGGCGGAACCACTCCTGAACAGCATACGGCCCCCTTCATGGCCAAAGAGAAACCCCCAACTCGTCAGCAAAGACTCTAGACAGAATGCAAGATACACCCAGAAACAGAAGCATTCCATTTAATACAGTCAATAACCCATTAACAATATTTGCCTCTAATTACGCCTTGCCCATGCCCTTGCCCTTGTTGGCCTTCTCCTTTTCCTTCTCGAGCTTCCTCCGCTTGGCCCGCAGCGCCTTGTCCTCGCTGCTCTTCTTGTTGTTAGTATACTGCATCTGCTCGAACAGCTTGCGCTTCTTCTTGCTAAGCATGCCCTTCTGCCGCTCGAGCTCCTCGGCCTCCTCCCTCGCCTGCTGCGCGAGCTTCTTGCGCGCCTCAGCCTTGGCTTTGGCCTGCGGGTTCGGCGACGAGTCAGCCCGCTTCACCGGCTTGCCTGCGAGCTCGGCCTCGAGCTCCCGTTGGCGCTGTCGCTCGGCGTCTTCCTCATCTTCGTCTTCATCGGCCTGGTCCTTACCGTCGACGTCATCCTCGTCCTCTGAGAATCCACCGAACGACTCGTCGTCGCCGTCATCCTCTTCTTCGCCATCGTCATCGGAAGCAATATCCATCCCCTCAGCTGCACCTTCGATCTGCTTAACAGAAAGATCGTCTCCCTCGGCCTCCTCGTCGCTGTCTTCCAGCGCTTCGTCTTCGGGCTCTTGCTCTTCCAGGGGTAGCGTGGGATCATAAGCACCTTGCGTCTTCTGGACGAAGGGGCTTAAGTGCGGTGGCAGTTGTGCGCCAGGGGCATACTGGTCTGGCCGCTTCAGTTCGCCGTCGTTGACGCTGTCCCAGACCCATTGGGGCTGTACATATATCCGACCGGGCATTCTCTGATTAGGTGCCAGCTTCTGGGAGGTCTGGTTATCCTCTCCGTCCCCTGTCGCTTCCATGGCAGCTTGAATCACCGGACGGTCAACAATCTGATGTGTGATGGACGGATCGCGTTCATCAGTGGTATATGCGCCTTCTCCCAAGACAGAATCCCAACCGATCCGTTTACAACCAAAAGCGCGTAGTATAAACTCAATGGGCTGCCTGGGTGTTTCTCGAGATAAGAAAAATGTGCAATTTGCGAACAGGTTGTTAGAGTCGCTTTCGGAGTAGCTAGGCTGGGGTAGAACATCGCCACCCGGTGCCACAGGCTCGAACTTGTCGATTGCATCTGTCGGCTGCTCTTCCTCTGGAGGCGTTTCGGTATCCTTCGCGGCACCATTGACTTCCTCCTCCTTCATCTGCTTGATCAGCTGATTCACAGCAGCTTGCGTTTCAGGATTTGGCCCGGTTTTTGAGTCGCCGTTGGTTATCTGGGTAGGAGGGCTTGCTGCGGTAACATGGTTACCCTCAAGCTTGAAAGCGCCAAGCTCCGCAGCCTGATCATCCTTCGTCTGGTCGAACTTCGGCGGGTACTTCAGGCCGACGGAGGTATATAACCTGAAGTTGACGAACCCGAGGAGCGTCATATAGAACTCGACGAAGGTGCCCATGATACGGAAATCGACGTCGCCAACAATCCTCTGGTTGAACTTGTATGGTACAAGCCATAAAATATCCTCGCCCTGGATATTTGCCTGGTAGTATATCCCCTTGATGGATAGGAAGGACTTGCGCAAGCTCTGCGAGACGATCAGGTAATGCTGAAATTCGAGGCAGAGTCTCTCGCACCGGGCGATCATCTTGGCGGGGACAGTAGAGGTGGAGGGAAGGTTGGCGAAGAGGAACAGCATGGAAAGACAGTCGTCCAAGTCCCGCAGAGCATCGACGAAGGTCGGGTACCGTTCTCGAATAACGTGGTTAAGGGTATATCGCGGCTTTCCGGTCTTCTCGGGCCTCGCGGCATTGCCTTCGAGGCGCTGAGCATCACCGACGTCGCCTCTACCGAGAGCTCTTGAAATCTTCTTCTCTAGGGCTTTCTGTTCCCTGAACTTCTGCAACAGCGGTTCATGCAGCAGGTATTGGATGTCCTTGGCATAGTAGAAGGTTGTCGACGCAGTGACACTCTTGGAAACCTTCTTCTTATTTCTTGGTTCTCTGGGGAATATGCTGTGTATAGGATTAGCAAGCTGGAATGACCCAATGGGGGGGAGCTGGATGTCAAGGGAATTTCCGGTACCCACCCTTTCCAAATACATAGTTTTCGGAAGTCTGGAAGACTGATTTGAAGCTTCTTGACAGCTTGAGTCCGAGTAATGTAGTTTTTGGCGTTTCCAGCCTCGCCCTTCTTCTTTATTCTGCCCATCTCTGCTGTGTCTATTGGTGTTGAATGGAAAGACTCTCGGGGCAATTCTCCAGATGTGAAGTTTTGGCGTTCCAAGAAGTCTGTAGGACCGTCTAAAACTTTTTGGTGGGGCCCAAGCCGACTATTGCTTATCGCGTTATCTCGTTATCTGCTTATCGCTCGTCTTATCTACCGGTACTTAGCATTCCCCTTTTACGAACGCTTTCTGAATTCCTTATTTAGTAGGCAAGGGAGTTACTTAAAATGGCTCAAGTGACGTGCCAAGATGTAAAGGTTGGGCGCTTTGCAGGGATCAAGACCAGCTCAAATTGCTTACCTAAGTTAGTTAATATTGCGGCTATGGGGGACTGGACAGGTGGCACCAGCAGCCGAAGCCCAGAGCTGTATTACCTCTTCAAATCTGTCCTTCCATCCCTTTGAAATCTCGAGAATTACCGGCCGGTAACAACTCGGTCGTAGTCGAGCGGTTCAAGGCTCATGCAAGAGGCCACTTGAGCGACTCGGCTTTCTCGACAATGGAATCGCATCATGAAACACGGTAAAATGGATTTTCGTGAGACGGCTGGTCTCTACGCCGCAGCCGCTCTCATCCGATTTGTTCTATTCACTTTCTTCCCCGGCTTGCCCGATCTCCTTACGGCCCGCGTCGAGCTCTCGACTCCGGTCACGAGCTTCAAGAGATGTAAGGAAACTCTCGTGCCCAAGTCGGTGTCAGCATTTCATAATTTATAACCGTCGCTTCCAGTCCAGGAAGGCCTATTCCTCTACAACCACAATGTCTCCCCATACGACGGCGGCGTCTTTCATCAGGCACCACTCCTGCTCCCGCTCTTCTCCCTCCTCCCGGACCCCTCGAAGTTCCCAATCTTCACCAACCTCTTATATATCGCTGTCGACCTTTTAAGCGCCCACGCCTTGTATAGGATCGCCGCGTCGGGGGAAGCACAGCAGTCGCGACTTTTCACCTCGCCGCGGAAAGACAAGCGATGGAGCGGCCATATCGTCGCGGCAGTGTAAGTTTTAGATACGCCTCCGATATCCCATTTTGTGAACTGACGTACGTGATAGCTTCCTCCTGAATCCATTTACGATAGCAACATGCCTAGCACGGCCTACAAGCGTATTTACAACATGCGCCATACTGCATGCCATAGCCAAGGCGATCGCCGGGAACTCCTTTACGTCGATGCTCGCTCTTTCTTTTGCTGCCTACCTATCCATGTACCCGCTCCTCCTGCTGCCACCATTAATATTGCTCGCTTACGATCGACATTGTGATGCGGACCAGAAGCCGTCCTTGCTCCAATTCGCCGGCAAAACCGTGGGAATCGTGGCCATGAGCATCTCCGCCCTCTTCTCCGTATCTTACCTCCTTACCGGGTCCTGGGAATTCATACCGTCGACGTACGGCATTCAGCTGACGCTCACCGATCTGACACCCAATGTCGGCCTTTGGTGGTACTTCTTCATCGAGATGTTCGATAGTTTCCGAGCCTTCTTCTTGGGCGTGTTCTGGCTACATCTCTCATGCTATGTGGGAGGACTGTCGATTCGGATCCGGTCGCAACCACTAGTGGTGCTCACCCTTCTCCTGGGCATCTTCAGCATCTTCAAGCCGTACCCCAGCGTTTCCGACGCGAGCCTCTTCCTCGCGATGGTACCGCTGTTCCGGCACCTGTTCCCCTTGATGCGGTACACCTTCCTCGCCGCCTCTACCATACTCTACGCCTCCTTCTTGGGGCCCGCCTTCTATCACCTCTGGATCTATGCGGGCAGTGGAAATGCAAACTTCTTCTATGCTATCACGCTTGTCTGGAGTCTCGGGCAGAGTCTGCTAGTTAGCGATTTGGCTTTCGCCTCGCTGAGAGACGAGTGGGAGGTTGAGAGACCTGAGATGGCCGGAAAGCAGGTCAGACAGATATGAGCTGAGGCTTATAGTTACCGCTCAGTTCAAGCGGTCTGTCACGAGTGGCGCATAGACATAGACACAACTAGACCAGCCATATTAATAAGCATTCGAATCCTGCCAGTACTTCTGCATCGCGAGTGAACGGACCCGGCCTCCCGCGGGTTTGCTGATTTTAGAGCGGCTATATTATACTCTCCGGAACCCATCGCCCAAGTTGACATATGAAAGCTTGGATGCCACACTCCTCCACTTGTCTGTTCGAGGAGGACAGACTGCAGTCTTTAAGCCCCTTAACTCTATCAAAGCCACACCCAATTTACTAATTGTTCGTCTGTGTGACAAGGACTTTTGATAGATTAGGGCCCCATATAAGCCTAAAGGAAGGATACCAGCTGCAGGTTGAATTACCGTAAGGCTGAAAGAACCCGTACTTTCTGAAGCTCCAACACCTCATGACTTTTTATTACATTGTGAGTCAGAAGAAGGTTCTGACTGCATCATTGGCTTGCTCATGTTCATGGCGTGCAGAACGCAGGCATCTCACCTCATCACCACAAAAATCCGGAGCTGCAACACGGACGGCCCCTTGCCCGTTTCTATCTGTCTATCTGCCCATCCCGTATGCGCTTCAGAGCCTGCTGATGGCTCCTGAACAAGAGATGTTTTGGATAACTTAGTCGGGTTGGAAAGGGGTCTGGGGCACTCGCCAACCACCCTACTCCCTTTCTCCTTTTCGTTTGACTGCCGCAACAGTCACCCGGGGCTAACAGGTACCCATAGATGAATCATTCCGAGTAGGATCCTGAGTACAGCTGCGTCCATATATTTAATAGAAGGCTTCCCAGCGGGCAGGCAGAGACTATAGAGTAAGTGTATGGACGCATACCTATTGAGGTAAATCAGCCGACGGGAAGCCATGCAGAAGTATCACGCATGTCGTCGCATTCTCCTTACGTGGGCAGCCACAAATTGGACCTATAACACCCCTCGTCTGCCTAACTGCTGTTGGCCTGCTCGGGAGGCCTAGCGCCAACATACTCGTTGTCCAATCGCGCTCTGACATCGCCTACCGGTCATATATCATCGGCTGCCTGCCCGCCCGTTGTTTTCCACACTTTTCCCCTACCTACCTCGTTCTCGCGGACATAGTCGCAATACGTAGTCGAACCCGCGTACCGTCTCCGTACAGACCCCCCCTACCTTTGCTTCGAGCGCAGTCGGCACCGTCGATCAACAAAACGCCGACAGAAAGAGCCCCTGACGCCCGTTAACGACGCCTCGGCTCCACACATGGAAGAGATCCTGCAAACGGCCTAAGATACGCTTGGGACGGCGTCAGGTGGGTCAGGCAGAACCCGGGCAAAACCGCAGTCCTCGGCACAGCTGGAGTCGCGCTCGCGGCGCCGGGGGCCGTCGCCGCCCCAGTCCTGGCCGCCACTGGTTCCGGGGCGCAGGGTATTGTCGGAGGCAAGTGATCGCGCCCATCGGCTTTTTGGCTAACCACCATGCTAATAGGAAATATTACAGGATCCATCGCCGCGGGAATCCAGTCCTTCATCGGGAACGTGGTCGCCGGCAGCACGTTCGCAACCGTGCAGAGCGCCGCGATGGGCGGGTACGGCGTCGCGGCGGTTAACGGGGCGGTACAGGGCTGGGCTGCGATCCTGGCCGCCACTACGGGGGCGGCGGCCTACGCTGAAGGGTTCAACCAGGAGGGGAATGGAGACGCGGAGGAGAACGGAGGAGTGGAGGAGGACGCCGAAGCGGACGAGAACGGAGAAGCGGAGGAGTAGGGAAATGCGGTGGAGAACGAGGAGCGGAGACGAAGGGAGAGGAGAGTGCTTGAGAGGGGAGACGACGTGCCTGCCAAGGGACATCTCTGGGATCATCCGAGAGGGACGCCTTCTCTTATCGCAGCGCAGTTTGGATTTCGGACATGATAATCATTTATGACGGGTCGGCGATGACATAGGCTTACGGACGATGCTTGAGCAAGGCGCGCGTCCTGATCTAGATAGCACACAATTCCTAACCAATTCGGCTGGGAAGACATCCTGCCTCTTCTGGCCGTGGATGAAAAGGGTGAGCGTAATAACGGGGGCCGTGGATGCCGCCTACTTTTCAGGGCTCTCCTTCTATTACATCGTCATGGTGCATGGGATACATGATGCTAGCTAGAAATCTAGCGGGTGGGTAACAACCCCAATCATGCTTTATCCACAGGTCTTTGTCCCTCACTCGATGGGTCTATCACGACTGCACGTCGGGAAGAACCATTGGCAACACGCCTCAAGCCTTGTAAAGATAATCCTAAAGCAACCCCGTACTCGCATTATTGCTCAGGAGACATTGTGACAAGCGTATCATCTTATAGGGGAAGCTCTTATGTGAATTACGACAACTGCAACCTTAACTAACCAGCCATAGTAGGCTTGGCCCGCATACAGTAGTGTCGCCGACCGCGGGGGAAGCATCCACATACGTAGTCTATGTATAAATAGCTCCCTACGGTGTCAACTCTTTCCTTAGTCAAGTACCAGGTATTTTCAACTAAGATCACCAACATCATCATCACCATGTCAGACCGAACGCCGGCATCCGACGCCAACAAAGGCGACGACGTGCGCATCGAGGTCATCGACCGCGCCGAGGACATCGTGGAGGGCTTCAACGCCGTGGCCGAGGCGTTCGGCCGACAGGCGCGGGACGCGATCTGGACGTCGATGAACCCCGGGGTGAGCAATTCCCGGAGTTATTTCTTCCCCCATCTTCCCTGGTTCGAGGGCACAAATTCCCAAATGTGGAGTTTCGGGAGTCGATAGCTCCCGAAACATGTCTTACGACTCCCGATTATTCACCAAATTGACCAGATAGCGCATTTACTGACTCCGGATGTTGTAGTGGGACGACGTGTCGGAGGGCGGGGGCCGGGCGCGCTGCGCGGCCCGAATGGTGGACCGCTGGCGCGCGACGACGCGCGACCGCGACGGGAAGCCGAACACGGTGTTCCTGAAGGCGTCGGTGCCGGACCCGCGGCAGCCGGGGCGGCGCGCCATCGCGGGCCTCGCCATCTGGGCGCAGGTGTCGTTCGTCGAGGGCCGCGGCGACCCGCCGACGGACGACCTGCGGCGCGCCGGCGTGGACCTCGAGGCGCTGCACCCGGGCGACGAGCGGGAGCAGCGGTTCGCGGCCCAGTGCTTCCGGTCGCTGATGAGGCGGCGCGTGGCGGTGGCGCGGGAGAAGGCCGCCTCTCGGGAGGAGCCGCCGGCCATCTTCGTGCTGGATATGTGTGCCGTAGACCCGGCTTTCCAGCGACGCGGCATCGCGTCGCGGCTCGTGCGGTGGGGGCTCGACGAGGCGCGGGAGCGGCGCGGCGCGCCCGAGTGCACTACTGAGGCGTCGGCCATGGGGCGGCTGGCCTACGCCGGCCTGGGGTTCCGCGGCCAGGAGGAGATTGTCTACGAGGTCGACGAGGAGTTCGAGGCGCGCGATAAGCCGTCGAACCTCTTCATGCGCACGGGAGTGGGTGGGAACTAGGGAGAGAGGGAGAAAGAGAAACAGAGGAACGGAGGGGGGGAGAGATGTGGGCTTCTACTCGCAGAGACGCGAACGAATTCGATTGGGAAGCGCGATGTGGATGCTACCTAACATGTGCGTGCTCAAATGCTATGGTGACTCGTCTCCCAACAGGATTGCAGACCAAAACCACTAGGAGTATACAGTTCCAGAATAAATGGAACTATAAAGTGCCAGGCACGTCGAAACCCAATGGAAAACCATGTTCTCATGCTCTCCAGATGTTGCGCTGGACCAATTAACCCATCGGCTTTCGGCATCACACCATCTATTGAGAAGGAACCCACCAAAGTCTAAGGTTGCGAGACAGCCTGAGTAATACAAGATGCAGCTCTAAGAGCTAGGCGGAACGGTAGCTCATGCGGCCCATCAAGGTAAAGAGCCAGATTGAGCATTTATCAAGCCTCAAGATTGGTTCTTCGTAGACAAACACGTCTCTAATGCATCGGGACTGGCCATTGCATGATGCCTCCCTTGGCTTACATTTCATCTCGCCCCCGCGTCTGTAAGGCTCCCTTACGAATACCTAGCGCTTGATGAAGAACCGGGGATCCTAAATAAGGAAGCCGTTTTCAGCCTGGCCGCAAGGCCCATCGATAATACCACCTTGGAAACGACCAGCGGCACTCTCAGACCCGCGATGGATAGTCCGACAGTCCCATGCTGGGGTAGAGACGCCCTTTCTTCACCTTGAAACGTTCCAGCCTTCCCGTCGTCCGCTCCGTCGATCGGCTGAACCAGAATTTGCCCGAGGATACGCCATGGCACAACGGGACATGAATACGTCGGCTCGAGCAAACGACTTGCTGGGATACATTCAACAGAAGGGGTGACAGGCACTATCTGCTGAGGAGTATCTGTCCAAACTCCGCGCCATATTCGTCCCCCACATCGTAGACGAGGTAACAAAGCAGGTGACCAACCACGACAGGGCGGGCCGCGACACCAAGAAACTGTATAATGTGGCGATGTTTACCGAGCGGATCCTGGTATCGGTTCTGAGTCGCGTAGAGGAATCGCATGCCAATGCCACCAACCGACGGAAGCGATTGAAGCCCAGAAGTGAGAACTACAGGCTCCCCCGGACGCTAGAGCACAGAAAAGTTCCCAGATGTGTCAAAAATCTGATCCTCTTGCACACAGGCTGCTGCGGCCTCGCGGTCCAGATGCTCAAGGAGATCAACAAAGAGATGCCGGTCGATGGTGACTGGTGGCGCGACTAATATCTGAGCACGACCGATCGGGTGCGTATCGTTGCGAAGCGGATCAAGCGGCTGTTCCACTGACACACTGATGAACCCGATTCAGAAATTCCTGCCCCGGTTACCTTGCCAAGGCAGGCCCGGAACATTTATTGATGAGCCCACCAAGGCAGCCTAGGCAACTACTTCTCGCCAGACCGCCGCCCTGGTAGGGTGCGTATTCCGTCGTCACGCTGCGGCCCAGATTAAGGATGGTGCCCTGCAATTTGAGTATTCCCTACCGGGCATTTCAACCAAGGACAAGAAATGCCTTTCCAAAATGTTCTGGTACATGATCCGTCGTACGTTGCTTGAAGTCATACAGCATTGCGAAACAGGGAACATAATGGAGGATTAAAAGGACGACTTGCTACATAGCGGTACACCATCAAGCCACCCAGCCCTCCCGGGAGCAGGCTCAGAATGGGAAGACATCGCCAAACCTAGCTCCAACCGGTCTGACTCGCGAGCGTTTAGGGGACCGACTAGACATAAAGGCGAGGCAAATTCTGGGACGAGCGAAAGTAAATTGCTTAGATCTCTGGTATTGCTGCTAGAGAGGCTCGATATAGGAGGTTGCCCATGTCGGAGAGGGACGGGCTTGATGGTCTCCGCTCAATCCGTGTCGAACCGCAGAATCCGAAGATTTGCTGCCTTGCTGCCTCAGTCGATGCTTTTGAAGCCAGAGTCGGCCGGCATACGGGGCTCTTGTCGATATTCACACACGCTTTTGGGGTAAGTCCGCCTTGATATTTTTTCTGGTGCATGGCCCGGATAGTCAAATTAGCCGCCACGCGATGTACATGAGCCAATATCAAGGTACCGTGGAGCTTGAGTCGGTACGAGTCTGTGAGTTCTCACATCTAGTATCACAGGCGATATTGGCAGTTTCTGGTGCTATGGCAGCTCTTCCTCTGATATCACGTCACCTTAACCAGCTGGTATCTGTAATAACCGCTTGTTACACTTTCCGGGTTGTCCGTGGAATAATAAAGGTGATGATATTCATTTGTAAGAGCCTCTTTCATTCCGTTGGAAGGTCCGAGAACGCCGCCAAACTCTGGTCATAGTGAATAAAGACACTTTTTCAAACCGAAGACGTACTTCACGCCGGCGGCGAAGTAGCGTTGGGTTGCACGCCAACAGTGATCAACAATACCCGTACGCTAGAGCGTATCGCTCGAGGGAGGGAACACGGGCAACGCCTGCAGCATTGCTCCCACCTCGCCGAACCGCAACAAACCGGTCTGGTCTTTCTTTTCTGGTTCGAAGCGGTGCGTATTCGCCCCAAAGGGCGACAGCGACCTGAAGAGCAGCCCGCCGCCCAGAGCCGCGAGACCAAGTAAGGCCCCGCCGACCGTGAGGGCCAACTGGTTAGGGTCTTTCACCTTGCCGTCGGCGCCACACCGCACGCCACCTCTCCTCCATTTCTTCCAGCTATCTCCTACGGAGGGGATGCTCTCCGCGACGCCATCAGCAAATCTCCCCAGCACCCCGACCGCGCCGGCAGGGACGGGTGCCTGCCACGGCGGGCCTTCGACACCGCCGGCACCATCACCCGACGCAGACGACAGAGAAGAGTGTACGTCGTCCACGAATCCCACAAGGCGACCGTGGGACTTCTTCATGGCGGAGTCCAGAAAGGGGTGCGGTGTCTGCACTTGCATGAGCTTCAGATAGCCGTAGGCCAGGAAGTCGAGCGAGGATGGCTTCCCGTCTCGGAGGAGGAATCTCTTCTCCCCCCGGAGCTCATCCAGGACCGAAAAGAAGTCCCCAGCGAGGCTCTGTAAGCGGATGGCGGATGCCTGCTCGGGCTGCAAGGTGCTTCTGGGTCCCGGACGGGCCGGCAAGCGGATGAAACCGGTCGACGTCGTGGTTACCGTTGGGGGGCTCGTGGACGGATCCGCGCTATCTACCTCGGCGGCCAAATGACCTAGGCCAAGATGCTCGACCTTCTCGATGGCGGCCGCGCGGATCGCCGGCGGGATGGTCCAGGTCAGCGGGAAGGGGAGGAGTGAGGAGTACGCCGGCCGAGTAAGCTTAGACCATGCCGTTGGTGAAACGTAGAGGGCCATGGCCAAGAGTGCGGATCCCCGCGTGACGAGGAAGGAGGCACAGGCTAGGGAGTCCGCCCTCTGGGGCGGTGTGAGATCGTCATCGAGCGAGCGCGACGCATGATGTTTCGCTAGATACGACACAATGTTGGCGTACCCAGATGTCCATATACCTCCGTGATTAAGTGATGGAAGTATATCTACAATGGATGATCAGCCGGATGCGTCAGTAAAGTGGGAATTCGTGGTATTAAAGGGAGGGTGTGACACATACGATCTGGGCAGACGGAGACATCATTGCTGGCGGCCAAGGTCCAATCCTCACGTGGTAATACGTAATCGAAGTACGCAATAGCGGCTAGACACTCGGGATCGATGGATGAGAGGCCGAAGGCGGGACCCCAGACGTGAAGCTCAAACACCATGTTCAGCTGGAGCTTGGACACCGACGGATAATCACGGTATCACTTTCAAGAGAGGCAGCCGATAGACACTGGCGTCTAACCGTGGAGAGGATAAGGACCTCCCAATTGCCCAATGAATACCTTGGTAGACAAGCCTTGGCACCACCACAATCATCAGCCCAAGCAGGCCGGTATCAGTCTGAGGTGCGGCGGTATTCACCGCCTGGTGACCACAAGATTCGCCCCGAGACGGATTTGCACTGATCCGATGTTGGGGGTATGATTGGTTGATCCTGTATGCCGAGATGTGTTTCGAAGGACGGCTGATCGATGTGCGTATTTTCAGGGTCCTCCAATGAATGGGGCGCCGCTGCATCAGCCGCGTCCCTCACCGGCAATGCTACCTTGATAGGCAGGTTGTGGAGAAATAATCGATGCACCCCCACGCTGCTGCAGAGCAACTTATTCAGATGCAACTAGCTGTAAAGATTGTAGAAAATCAACCAAAAGACTGAGAAAATAGTTATGAATATAATTAACTAGCTTATTCTTCAACATATTAAGTAATATATATTGTGAAGTTGGCAGATATAAAATGGCTTATCCATTGATACCATTTTTCTGAGGTTGGAGGGGCAAAGAGTAAAGTGTGACAATTATTTTTGTCCAGGACGTGATAAGGCCGGGAAAGGGGAAAACAGGGAAAGGTCACGCATCACAAGTTGGCATACCCGCTCCGCACGTGATGATAAGGGGCGGAAAATGTATCGTTGACGTAAGCGGAGCTGAGATTGGATGAGATCCCGAAGTATCTTTCTTAGAATCACGCGAGGTCCCATCGCGGGCCTGCCTGGCGCACATCATGCGCCGTTCTTATTCTCCCCTTCACCAATTGTTCCTTCGGGGAGTGGGGCTTAGCTTCGGCTCTTAAGGCGAGAGTATAACGTGCTATCTCGGCGGGCGGTAGCCTCATGTATGATCTGGTGACTAACGTCTAGACCCCTCCTTCGTGAATTGACCCACTTCCTCAATTGCCTTTTCGATAGTACTGTACTACGTAGATAACAGGTTTAAATCAAATACCGAGGTAATACCATAAGAAAAAATAACTACTTCAACATAGATATTAATCAAAAAGTTTAAAATATAACGGCCTGCATTAAATAATTTAAAGCAAAGTAATTAATATAAAAATAGAGTTAAAATAAATAGGTTAGATTAAACTTCAACTTATATACAGTATAATACTTTAAAAAAACGCTATATAACAAGATTAATAGCTATTTTATATATATATATATATATGTAGATCTATATGTAACCGTTATTTAACGCGATATTTTTAAAACTAAGGCTAAAGTTCAGGAAGGGAGGTCAACTCAGAAAGTAGGTACATTTAGGAGGTCTGATCTAAGGAATAGGGGCATCATTTTTAGGAGCTCGGATCGGATCTGTTATTGCAGTGCACAATTGGCACCCGAGGAGGCAACTGCTATCAGCAATCCATCAAAGAATTTTCGTTGGCCATGATATCAAGACCATCGAAGGGCCCGGGGAAGTTTTCCACGACGTCCGTAGCAGTAGATAGGGGAGCTTGTTCGCGACAAAGTGCTTGGATAGCCGATAGAGGACCGGTTCATCCATGCTGAATCATTAGAGAACGTCCGCACATAAATATATCAATTTATCTAAAGAAAGCTTTTGTGTACATCCATCGTAAAAACGTATCCGTCACAGATGACCCCAGCATAGCGCCAGTGCTCAACTCGTAAGAAATAATCGACAATAGCGCCCTGGACTCACCAATAATTATGTCTAAGAAACCGCCGATATTGTACAATGGCCTAGACCAAGTCGAGCTTAAGAAGAGAGCATTATAGTTTCTTTCAACTGCTGCACCAAATTTGTGCCAGATGTGTTATGTGGCGCAAAGGGGTCTTTATGTATATACGGCGTCTGGCCACAAGATGCTGGACTGGACATCGGGTCAGATGTCCTGTCTTCTTGGCCATGGCCATGGAGAGATCGTGCGGACCATTACCGAGCACGCCGCCGGACTCGATCATATCTTCTCAGGCATGATCCCCCCGCCTGTCATTCCTCTTGCCGAGGGGCTATGTTCCTTGCTTCCGGAAGGCCTTTATAAAGCCTTCTTTCACTTCACCGACCGGGAGTCGAACGAGGCGGCCATCAAGATGGCTAAAGTGTCCACGGGAAAGTTCGAGGTCGGCGGTCCCGGTCCTAGTTGGCAGTGAGTGACAAGCTTTTCTCGATTCTTTCTACCAACGTTACGCACGTACATCAAACCTAGAGCCGTTGCGAGCTGGTCTGGGACTGGTGGCTCTATGTCTATCAAACTCACAAACTCCAAGCTTATCTAAGAGGGATGTACACGTCGTTCTGACCTGGTTGCCGTAGCGGAGTCACTGCTCATGCGCTTGGGATGCAATACCACTATGGTCGAAAAGGCCAAGGGCCTCTTATGCCGGGGATGCATATGCTACCAGCCCTCAACACCTGCCGATCCATATTCCGCAAACCTGACGGGTTATACGACTGGCAGACCGAGCTCGACTACGGCTGGAGCCTGATCGACCAGGCATCCTGCGGCTCCCTCGCAGTCTGCATAGTCGAGTGCATCCAGTCGTCTGCGGGCATGCACGTCCTTCCTCCCGGTTACCTCAAGGCACTCAAGCGCCACTGCGAGAAGGGGGGCATGCTGCTCATCGTCGACGATGCGCAGACCGGCGTCGGACGAAGCGGGGATATCATGACGATCATGCACGAAGGGGTCGTATCCGACATCCTGATGCTGAGAAAGACGCTCGGCAACGGCCTGCCCATGAGTGCTGTGGTGACCAGCGTCCAGATCGATAGAGCCTGCACCGAGAGGGGCTACTGCTTCTACACGACGCAACTGAACGACCCCCTGCCCGCAGCTGTTGGGGACAAGGTCCTCGAGGTAGTCGTTCGCGATAACCTGGTCCAGAACTCTAAGGAGCTGGGGGTAGTCGTCCAGGAAGGCATGAGACGTTTGCAGAATCGATACGGTTGCATTGGAGACGTTCGCGGGAGGGGTCCGATGGCAGGCGTCGAGATCGTGGCCGACCGCGACATGGAAGCGCCCGCCATTAACCTCGCGCGACACCTTGCTGACCGCGCGTACGAGCTTGGCGTCTGGGCCAACCTGTCTGCCCATTCAGCGTTCATCGGCACAGGTTTTGTTTTGATCGTCGGTGCGGCTTAGTAATGCAGGTACTTAAAATTCAAGCATGGTATATCTCAGGATGTCGTGGTCGCAATCCAAAATGTCGATCTATAGCAAGCGTTCCTGTTATGCAAAAAGTCAACTCGAAGCCGCAAGGGACATTTCGCGTAAGCTAGGTAACACGTCATATATAAAAGTCTTCTTGTAAGGTTCCCCTATGTTCTATATGTATGATATTTTGTATAATGGAAGGGGCCCCACTATTATGACTATTGGAATATGCACCTCCAAGGGGGAAGGGCCTAGATAGTGCCTAGTCATTGGACTGGAAGTACGATAGTCAACAAACGTCAAAACAGATATCCTATACCCTGCTTTAAATGTTTATTACCGCCGAAGGCCTTAGCCCGGTACCCCAATACGTATTAGATCCCGGCTGATGGATACTTCACTTGATTCCGGTATGGTGTGACATGGACATGACACCGACTTGAGACTTGATTGATAAGGAATCATACTAATCATATTGACTGCTCGTGGACAGGCTCTCCAGCTCATTCTCGTCGGGCCCAGGGGGTTTCTAATCGTTGCCGGGACCGTCCCCTAATCCCCACACAACTCCGCGGTGAAGCTTCACCTCGGAAAACGTTGTGGACGGACTCGACATACCACATTACACACACCAAGTCCTGACTCGTCCCCTCTTCTTCGTATTACTTCAAGTGCCCGCCGCAATGGTCAAAAAGTGTACCCAGAGGCTGGGAAACATCTCACCGATGAACGACGCGTCGGGTATCCCTATGCCTATATCGTCGTGGCTGGGGACAGCAAGCAGGCTGTCGCTGGCCTCTGCGGTGGCCATGAGCCTCTCGACGACCTCGCAGTGCTGCGCCAGGCACAGATTCCCGAGGTCCCAGGCGAGCCTGAGGGACGTGCTCTGCGCCAGCCCGCCCTGGCCCCGATGGTTGTCGTTGTTTTCCGCGACGAGCGCGCACCGGAGCAGGAAGGTCACTGTGGAAGAGAAGACGAAGGCGCCGCCGATGCTGAGACAGAAGTCCCCCAGCTGCCGCTCGCCGAGCTCCCGTACGAAGTGCACGATGTCGTCGGCAGTCCTCCTCACCGGGTTGTACTGGTTGGCGTCGGCGTCGGCGTCCGGCTCCTTGCCCCTCGCCTGGTCGACGTCTAGCTCGACCTCTAGCTCGACCCGCTGCTGGAGGGAGCTGGACCGGGTGGTAGGCCAAGGCGCAGGCTGGCGGCGCCGGGGAGGCGGAGCCGTGTCCCTCGGGTGATCGCCTTTGGGACATCGCCCTCCAGGGACTCTACCTAACTGTTAAGACGGAATCCGAGGCGGCGGGCCGAGATGTTCGCTTCCGCATTCAGAGTATAGATATACTGAAGATAGTGATGTAAGACACCGGTTCATATGTAAAGCGCCACAACTAAGGCTGTAGGGCCAAGGTGCTCCTGAAATGTTGTGTGATCCGTAAAATGCTCGAGAGTTGGTGTCGGGGTATAACACGTAGATCGCTGTAGACGTGGCGGGGTACCATATGTCATGCTCGTCCTGGCTTCCGTTAAAAAGTCGATCGCTAAGCAGCAGTCGAATTACTTACTATTTGTCATATACCTGAAGTGACGACGATTTTCTCATCCCTAGATGATTCTCTTATTCGGGAATATACCAAGGCGTATGGTCGTTGTTTAACCCTAGCGACTGCGCAAGAGACTGGGCGGAGCCGAGCCGAGATACATTTCCAATTAGCGGAGTTGTCGGACGACCGCTCACTTTTCAGCACTATTGCACCAATGGTTGAGATAGCGGGTGGTAGGTGTAGCTCTGTGCAGATAGATTCATTCGCTTGGTCCCAAATGAAACGGATATCTGGAGATCTCGGCCCTGCCAACTCGGGGAATGAACTTCCGGTTGACGACACTATGCGCGTATAGGCTGCAGAGGAGAGCAGGCGAGATATGATCTTTCGCCGTGGTATACTGCGTCCAAAACGAATTCTTCCCCAAGAGCGGCAGGCAGGGTTTTGCCTTGAAGTATCCGTAAGATTGGTCAATCAGATCACAGGATAGAGGCCGACTGAAGCATACGCATGGTTCGGGGGCTCGATATGGGGCTCGAACAGTTTCTCGATGATCTGGCATTTGATGTGTGTCACGCTCTGCGAGGTGGGCAAGCCGACGGGACGCTATCGCACCGCCGTGAAGACGACCGGTTCGGCAACATTGCTTGGCGTGGAACCTATCAGCCGCAGTCCGCGGGTGTTATCCGCCACCGCCGATAATCCGCGAGCACCTGCTCCGCATCGTCGACAGGGGGACCTGCTGGGTTTCCGGCAGTGGGGCGCCGCCGTTCCCACCTGCAATAATAGGAACATCACCCCCCTGTATACCCGGTGTTGAACCAAGTTGCGTAGAGAGGGAGGGTGTAGGCGGTGGAGCCGGGGGTATTGGTGATGGACGGCTGCGGCTGCCTGGCATTGTTCCGTCTCCGCGGAACGGGGGATTTTCTTGGCATATCGACTTCACCAGGGGCCGGAAAGGAGCACGCCGTACTGTGGACCCGGCACATAAGACATATCGACTCCGGCGAACGCGGTCGAGTTTGCATTGGCTCTTTCGCCGTCTGCAGGCGAAGCATGCGGGTCGGAGATTGGATCTGGACGGGCGATCGCGCGGATCTGGAGACTGCATGTTCTACGACGGTGCTCCGTGCCGTTACATGTAATTTGACACAAGCGGAAATCCAGATTTGCCAGACTTCTTCCCCGTGACGAGCAGTTAGTCGGTTAGGCAACAAATTCAAATTCAATGCGACTTCTCTCATTGCAATGTCCGCCGAACTCCATCTGATGCTAAGGGCAGGTGGGTTACCGTATGATCTCTGGAATCCGACCACTTCGCAGGGACCAAGATGATCCTCTCCCAGACGGGTTTAGTTCTTCTTCGTTCTTTTCTAATCGTTGAAAAGGTAGGCAACTAGGGAGGGAGGAAACTAAGCCCATCCGGGGATCACCACCTCGGCATTTGCCAAGGGGACAAAATTTCAAAGAGATCCCTAATACGGTATTCAGTGCATAATGAACTGAGAACCATTTCCGCGGAGTAGCCCCACAGAAGGCCGGGGAGCTCAGCGAACTCACAAGTAACCTATGGGATTTCGTTACTTGATCTGCAACTGTCCCTAAACTGATATCGCTTATTATCATGTTGACACGAAGTTCGAAAGAAGTTAGAACAGAGTTGAAACATAAATACATCTTTGGAGGCGAGATCCGGGTGCAATTCATTGCTACCCCGGCAGACTCCACGTACCCCATTGGAGCTTGTTACTGATCGGATCTGCCGGGAGCCCCAGACGTGCGATCTTCATCTCGATCTTCATACCGGAACAGCCGGGGATCATTTCTTCAAGAAGCCCCCTCTTCCCTATTCCATTCGCGCGCGAGCCGGGCTACAACGTACAGTACTTACCGGTAGTAACAATAACACTCCGTCATTTCGCCGTGAGATCTGCAACTCTTGATGTGATCGTGCTACTGCAGTGCATAAACATATGCATACCTACGTGCACGAAGCAGGACCATCCACCCACTCGTACGAACACTGTAAACCGGGGAGCTGGTTGTTTCAAGAGGTGGTGGCAGTTTTTAGCACGAACCTCGTCTCTGACTTGTGGCGCTATCAGTGGGTATGTACCGCCACGGCGGAACGCCCAACTACCGGACCTAACCCAGATATCCCGCCCGCAAGTCTAGGCCAAGCTGTCCACAGCTTATGCCAGGTTGTCAAACTAAGCGATTAGCTAAAGTTTGCAAGTCGCCAATCAGCCAGGCCGACGACTTCCAGGATTCCAGGTCGCCGGCTTTCATGTCTCGGCTGTGGCTCCCAGGGCCTCCCGGAACTTCCAGGCCGACGGCTTCCCATATTGGCGTCTCCCATGGGGGCTATTAGTTAGGGCTTCCAGGGCTTCCGGAGTCTCAAGTGCTTCAGGAGTCTCGAGTGCTTCAGGGCATTGGCAGGTCTCGAACGGGCCATATGAATTGGCAGGGTCGAGGAGACGGCCCTATACGCACGGGCTGCATGGTATGCTTAACTTTAGCCTCTTATTTTAAGACGTGCCAAGATCCAAATAAGGAAATCGAATTATAGGGAAAACGTATGTTGGAATGGCCCTTCGTCTCGCTCGTTTCGCAAGCTCAGGACGTTAAGAAGAGGGCACTCATAACCGCCTCTCCTATCGCTCAGCGAGGCGATCGTAGGGAGGTAGCGTATGACCACCGGCGCAATTTCGAGCTGCGTATGTTTACACACGCATACGTAATGTAATCTGGCAGTTATTAGTAATCGTCTCCTTCGGGCTTACATAGACAAGGAAGGCTGGCCGCGCACTCCTCCTGCACCTCCGCTACTCCCGCAAGATCCTCCCCCTCCCCGTGTGCGACAAGGAAACTGTATGTATGTAGATCGTATGTTTTGATGAGCAGCAGGTTGGCTGGCGTCGTGTGGAATTAGAACCAATGTCGTGGTATGTCCGGCTGGCTTTTCCGATGACCGCAGCCACAAATCTAGCTCCGCGGCCCTCTTATTACCCCAGTTGAAAACTATCATGGCGCAGACGATGACTTGTCGCTGGGCGGTACCTTGCCACTTGGGTCCAGATTCGCTGGCGCCGGACTTCTGCAATCCTAACTCCCCAAGAACGCGCTACGCAAGCCGCCCGATCTGGGGCGTTCGCAAACTCATATGGGGATACAGATAACCTTAGGGACAACCACTGCCTCGATCCTGGCGACTGGGACTGCCCCTAGGTAGGCGTGAACCAAGTATGGGAAGTCATTCGATCCCTCAACTGTAGCGAGCCCCTCCATCCGCAGCCAGGAGTAATCGGGGAACGTGGTGGACAGCAGGCTGGATTGAATGAAAGCATGGTCACCTATGAGTAAGACAGGTTGTGTATTGCATGAATAGCTTGTATTCTTCATTCAGCTTTACTGAAATCCTCGTGTCACAAATCGTTCCTAACATCCACCGAGTGTGCGTATGCGTGCGTCCATCGTGAATCCGGTTCTCCTTCCCTTGGAGTACCCCTCGCATATGTGACGCCCTGATAATGCTGTTCTCTATAGTACATTTCCCAAAATCGAAACCCCGGAAACTCCTGAACCGAGTGGCACGACGGCCCCGGTTTCACTCCCCAAATGCCAAAGTCTCCTGTTTGCGTGATTGTTGTCGTAAGATCGATATTAAAATGACCGTATTCGTATTAAAATTACAGACTAGGCGCCATGTGCGACGACTAAGAAGGTAATAGCCCCTTCGAGCCAGCTCGCAGGATGGGATGCCTGGTGGTCGGCATTGGTAGAAATGCACGAAGGGCGGTGAGGTCGGCCCCCACGTGAGGCGTGCACGTTGTCGGTTGCAATGCAGCTTCGCGATCGGGTGTTGTCGAGCCGCAGTTTGTGCGAGTATCCGTCAGCACCAATGATTGGATGGCGGGTAGGTGGAAAGTATGCAATGCCGATGACATGCATATGCATATATGCGCCTCGGGAGCAGATGGAGAGGTCAAGAATAGCATCTTGCTATTCTGCTGACAGGCGGCGCATTCATACAGGGCTGTAATTGTATGCTTCGCTGTCTACACATCGCAAGTGCTCTAGTGTCTTTTGAAATGCAGTTGGTAGCAGTCTGATGTGTGGATTGACCACCACTACCGACTGCCCTGCCAAGAGTCCACTAAATTAACCACTCTTGGGTAGCGGAGGGAGCGGCCTACTCGGTGGCGGGCCGGGACATGGAGGTAGTTGCGAAGGGCGTTGAGAAGGCATCTCGCAAACCTGAGTGGAAGCCAGCTTGACGGTTGTTGAAGTGATGAGGCTTTAAAGCCGATTTGTTGTGTTGTTCGTGGTAGTAGTGGTCGTGTGAGCGCACAAGACACAGGGTTGATGTGAGTTGATGCTTCCTTGGCTGCGAGAAAAGCTCAGAGGAAGTGGTTGTTTGATGAGAGGCTCGTTGACTGTGAAGATGATAAGTTGCTTTTGTTATATGTCTGGTGGAACTTGTTATGGTGAATCGAATCGGACGACTGGGGAGAGATCACGGGGGAGGTGGTTATTATATCTTGAAGCTGCCGAAGAATGATAATCGTTTGTTTAGCCAGTTTGATGAACTGTTGTTGGTTCGCGGGCCTTCGCTCATGGGGGCTACAACTGAAAGTACACCGCCTCAGACCAGTACGGGACTAGGACTTGGGGAAGCAAGATGATTATCAGAGAAATAGCTGGAACTCCTGAATTAGCCAGGTACTAGGGAAGTATCATTTTTTCTACAATGCGTACCTCGGACGTGGATGACAAAAATTGAATTTCCCAAACCGTCAGGGCCACAGTGACGCAGCCAAGGACGCAACAGGGAACAGGGGTAAAGCATGGCGAGTCCCACAAAAAGGTGTAATGAAACAAGCATAAGACCCAAATTGCACCCCTGCGGCTTTGCTGGATGTACAGTACAAAGCAGGCAGTTCTGGTACATCCTTCCCCAGAAGACAACATTCAAGTGGCTAGGAGAGCCCTGGCAGCCTGATTTCCAACACGCAAGTTGAAAAAGCTGAACAGGACTGAAATTGGGTTTGGCCGGAAATCGTAGGCTGCGGACCTTGCGACCAGTCCGTCCATACCATACGGCTCCGGCAGCTCTACTGCCGATTATCCCGACCAGTCGATGTTTGCGACTTGGGAGATCAACGATACGCACTCCCGGATGTCATCACATCGTATTCACACCTTCGATCCATAAAAAGCTATTTCCAGGATGTACCTGATGGTCGTGATCGGTTCCTGATTCATATACGGAGTACTGGCACTTGAGAGGTGTTTAGGTTGATTTCAGGAGGTTGAGCACAAACTGGAGCCAGGGGAAGGACCACATAGGGGTCAAAGCAATCAAAAGATTACACAGCAGGCTCAAGGAAAGGGATGCTCCACTCCTGTATAGAAGCCTCGAAGAACGATCAGGTACTCCGCAGCCCATTTCCACTGAAGCTCCACCTCGCAACACCTGGGCACTCTCTTGCTGACATTTGATCCCTTCCTAACGCGGAAAATTTTGTTACTGACCACCGGATTGTGTCATTCAGCGCTGGCAAAGTGGGGACCTCATTTGAGCATATTCCTCAGGGTTGTTGCGGTGAGTTTCCAACACGCTGTCAATCATTTTTCGTTCAACAATTCGGCCGTTTCAGGTCACTCACTAGCTATCGATGCCGAAGGACAAACGCGAGACCGTTTCGGGAAACCGAAATGCGCTCGAGTCAAGGGTGTAAGAAAGATCAGGGCGCAAAACACGCGAGTTGCGATATGAGTTGAGTTTCGCTAGAGCACATTCTCGGAGTTTCGGGAGACCCTTCAATCCCATTGCTGATTCAATTAACACTGGACGGTAATAGGTAAGGACAATAATACCCAAGGGACACGCATTCATTCAGCCGTCCTTGGCCCAGGTGATCGACGTCTGAGCAAAAGCTGCACTAACCCCTGCCTTCCAGCCCTAAAGATGGCTGGTGTGAACCTACATCGTACTAGCCAACGCAATAATCCACCAATTAATCGGGTGCATAAACAAGGCAAAATTCTGCTAGTTAGGGTACCCCGAGTTGATCGGATTACCTTGCCGAGATTCCACGATAGAAACAGAAAAGTCTATGATATTGAGGCTTAATACTGTACATTAGTCTCCGTAGTTCACTTCGTTTAACTATTTTCGGATCTGCAACCACGGCCACTGTTCGTATATGTGGTCGAGTGTCTTCCATCTGACGTTAGAGGCTAATGCACTAGTGGCAGATCGCATCTAATGGCAACGGTTAGGACACGACTTTAAGATCACCATTATTTCCGACTTGTAGGAGGCTGAAAAAGCTCATGGGTGGCCTCATAAATGGGCTGAGGCATTGGTGGCTTGGATCTAGAACCTGATATATACGTTGCAGCTAAGTTACAGCAAGCATTTAGTGGAAACGATGTAAGCATTCCGAAAGATTGTCTTGAGCCGTCGCCAGCGCGGCTTTATCGCAGTCGCGACTCGATATGGCCCACACGAGTATGAAGCTGAATTATCATTCGCATAATTCACGTTCGCCGCTACCTACGGCGCGGCGAAACCCGGTATTTTACCCAGTTGACTTTTCCACTTGACCGTACTAAGTACAACGCAGCACGGAACCGGACCCAGAAATGTTGAAGTGGGCGGTATCCATGGATACTGTACAGTAGGGCCTGTTATCATAATACATTTACCCTGACAGGCTCGCAGACATCGGACAGTATGCCCTGTGCTCCTATCGCATACCCGATACGTATCAATTTAGAATTCTGGAATGACCGTTACAAGTGGACTATGACTCATTATGTGCTGGCCTACACAGGTATCAGAATCCTCCTGGAGCCCATGGTGTGAATACAGGAGCGGCCAAGCAGCTAAGGTGAACAAACTCCGCAAAATACAGCATTATCGTGCGATATTTCGGCAGCTAGGAAGCGAGTACTCCATGTTTCGGCGTCCTTACCGCCTGGCCAATGCTCCGACCGTGTCGCATCTGTCACGAGTGGCATCAATGCACTAAGAGGAGATCTGCCGCCGATGTATGCGCGTATGAGTGATCAAACGGAGACGAGGCTGGGGACACCGAAATACTGTACGATATGGTTAAAGCCCGCATACACCCGAACACTGCTCTTACAGGTGTGGTAGTGTGGTCCGCGTAGAATGAGGCACTACGGCGATGGCTACTGTGGGTAAAAGAAGCGTGGACGCCTCGGTAGATTGCATGCTGTGTGTTATTTTTGGCAATGCTCTCTGATTATGGCTTGAGGCTGTGGGCCATGTGGTGGCGTCGTATCCGTGTCTCTCTTCCTGGCGCAAACGCACAAAGGGCATCTTCTGGAAAACGACGCTCTTTATGGATCAAAGACCGATTCCTTATCGTATTTCGTCATCAAGCAGCAACATTGATCCTTGAAACCAGTGAGATAACCGAGTCTGTTCGAGTCTGGGATTACTATCACTCGATTTATGAGACGAACACGGACTACCTAGGGGCACCAGCACGGAGTGTCAATTTCCTCTGCTCCAGCCAAGCACTCAACATTTAGTCGCCGCTAGCTCTAGGGTTATTAAACTGAGCGGCGCTATCCAGGGTTGGCAACGCCCTTGCTTCTAGAAGAATTCCACAATCCCTGTCGTCTCCCGGTCCATGGCGTTTTCTGTTTGTCGGTTCAGGGGGAGAGGCGTGCTGGCTTCTACACTACTGATAAACTCGGCAGGACTTTTTGCCTGCTCTATGCCTGGAAGTCGAGCCCTCTATTTTACCCAGGGGCTTCCGCTTTCCGGGAGAATTGCCGATCTAAAAACCGTCTCGACTGGGAGTTTAAACTACCGCGCAGGCTCCAGGGATATTCGTGGCAAAAAGCAGCTTGATGACAGGAACTAATAAACGACTCATATTACAGCCCCGCCGTTTGATTTCGTTCTGCCTTCTGCAGGGCCGTTAGGGTACCGACACTTCGGGTTCCCCTTCTCCAGCCAGGCAAAGCCATGTTCATGCATGGGAGATCACAACTGAACTCGCTTCCGAAACCTCCGCACACCGCCCTTGAATCGCAGCTAATCGTAGGATTGGACGCAATGCTTGTCAGACTCGGCAGGGATTTCTGAAGTCTAGTTGATGCCGCCAACGAACATGACTCGAGCCTTCAGTTGCATATGGACCAGGTTGTCCATGCCGAACACCGGCTTCTTCGGGCTGCAATGACGACATAGCCCCAGCTCGAATTCGGTTAAGGTCGCACGAAAGGCCTGTAGCCGATGTCGCGAGAACATCTCTCCAGGGCCCTGGTTCTGCGCTCGGCGCCTAGTCACGGGCGAGGCAATGAAAGGGCATGTTCGGCCAACGAGACTCGAACTCTGCGGAGAAACCTGGGACTTTACAATTGCAGCCCGACGATACCACTCGCCCTATGATACGTCATATACACGAATATGGAGCGGTAACTTACTTGGCGAAGACTATCTCGCCTTCAAAAGCAAGGAGGCTGGGCATATTGCGTAGTCGAACTGCAGAATCTGCTGGTTCGGCTGTGCAAGTCAAACTTCAATTAGGTGGGCGTTTGGACCGGGCTGAACGCCATCATGCCAGGACCCTGATCCTCTTACACACGACACTGGCTCGCCGACAGTTTCGTACCAGGAATTTCATTCTCTGTACCGATGTCCCGAGGGCTAACATAACAAACCTGACGTTGGCGTTGGGAAAAGTTTGCGGATGGGCTACTCTAGTCATCTAGCGAGTGAAGGCACCTAGTTCCATGTTGATTGTCAAACTTCCCGGCAGTAAGCGTGTGGTAGAAGTGGTTGTCGTAGCCGAAGCCTCGGCATCTGATCACGAGTGCGTAGCTGACGGAAATACCCTGATATAAGTTCTTTATTATAGTAGTAGTGTCCTTCAGTTAGCATAACCAGGGGACGACCGATTGGCCGCTCGTTGAGCGGCCAATCACCTTTCTGGGGATCCTCTGAAACAGTTTCGCCGAGGCTACGTCGCATCGTTGCATTCTCTCCGAGTTTGCTTGGCGTGGGAACAGTCTGACATCAGCAAAGACCGTGTCCCTCTGCCCCACAAAGATGCAGATACACATTACCCACGTGGGAACAAGGGATAACGAGGACGTCGACGACAACTTGGATGCGTAGAATTATTGCATGAACACGGACATTCCGATAACTGTTATCGTGAGACTGGCAAGACTGGCAAGCCCAAAAGATCGACCCTGTCTGCAAAACTCCTACTTCGTATCGCTTACGCCCACAGCTTACGAGTTGCATAGATGCCAGCAACCAGATGTCACAACATCCACTGGTTCAAGATTCTGACTTAATATTCATCGGCATCGGCATCGGAGCGCTGCCATGTCAGCGCTGGTGGCTACCTGGACAGCTGAATACCTGCCTATTTAGTCTCAAGAAATGCGATGGCAGCCTTGGAATCGATAAAGGTCCGTGGGCCACACACCATATCGCCCATGGCGGCGTGTATTGAGCTGCGCTGAGGCCCAGCCTCATCCGCCGCGTTCGTGCAGGTGTCCGAGCTTCTGTTCGACGTCAAACCCAGGGTACGTTTAGACAGCAGGGATTCTAATAATTACCACACAATTTCTGATCGATAATAGTCCCCAGGTCACTATTCCCGATATGCCCTGGATAACATGGGCATTATGCCATGTTTCTGGTCATGCGGACACGACGGCAAGGGTCTTCAAGCGCTGCCCTGGCCGCCCCAGCACCTAGAGCTCTCTGGGTAAGACGGGCAATCGGACGACACCATCGGGCGTCTTACTGAATATTGACATCCGAGATATCTTGGAGCGGAAACGCGTACGCTGCTGACAGGATCTGACAGGTACGCCCGCCAAAAAGCAGGAACCGCAAATCCAAACCCCTCATGGCGCCTCCATCACAGAGGTTGAAGTGGTGTCGTGGTTGGGGTGGCCGCCCACTTCGGCGTAGTGAATCATCATTCTTGCATTTTGAAGCAGCAGCTAATGTACAGTACCTGTTTTCCGGACCTTATCTCGACTATGGACTTTCATGTCCCCCCAACACCCTGTTTCAATAATTGCGCGATACCGTCTACGCACTGACACTAGCTGACCGCACCCATTGTTTGGTGCAGGCAGGTCATCTCAGATTATCAACAACTCACCTTGACGACTCGCTCTGAGTATGCAAAGAGATGGAATGATATGCACAATCTAGCGAGACTATATTCCTTCCTGTCCTGTGAGGAACCCGACACACTGGATATGCCAAGGCAGGTTCCATCTCGATCCGACACGTGTTTCTGGGCCATGGGGGAGAATCCACCGAGATGCAGCAGGACCTCAATGCACTGGCAATCTACTCCACAGAGCTGCTACCACAGGAGCTCCACGAATGATCGTCGGCACGTCATAGATGCAGCTGCCACGGCTTTATGTTTATGCATACTACAACAAGCCCACAGGAGAAATTGCGAGACCCCGCCCTGTCGTCCCGTCTTCTCCCTTTCCTCCAGGGCTAGTTACAAGGCCCTGGTCCCTGGTGGATCGCGCGGGAAGAGCAGCGGCTAGGGCGGATGGGCTGGAGGAACATGGCCCGACACACCAACCGAACGAGAAAAAGAGGGGAGGTTTGGTTCCGCATCTGCCTGGTCAGGTGAGCTACCTACCAAACCTTGCGTCGAGCTTTATTCCCAGGGACCGATTGTAGACGGTATTTTTCTCTTATGCCCCTGTCATACCGAGATAGGTACAGTTACTCACTTGCAGGATACAGGGGAAGGTTTCAGCGTACGAGCTCCATTCTCGATACTTATTGGATATTCAGAAAACAACCAATCATGACCGTGATCGCTGACCGGCCACATACACATACGAGCTACGCCATGCCATGCGACGGGGCTGCTCGCCCACGAGCACGCAGTGTAACTCTACAGGGCATATGGTCAGAACTCAAGCGCAATGTCGTGTCCTGTCCTGTTTTCATGTAACATTGGGGGCTATGCAGATGCAAACATACGTAGACACGTCGTCGTGCGTTTTGCTCCTCGGTCTTTCAAGACGCCGGCGCGGCCAGTGGTCGCAGAAAAGATGCGATAGCACCTGGGGGCCCCTTCTAACCGCCGAAAACTGCGTCTCGGACGATGAGGATAGGTAATCGAGCAACGAATTCCTGCTGCGGGAGTCTCCGGGACCGCGAGACCCCGCTGGTTCGCCCATCGTCCGATTCGCAAACGCCGCGCTCGGTCCTGGCTCCCTAACCCATCGCATGGTGGAAATGCGGTCTTGAGCCAAACTGGAGAACAATCTATAGCACATCTTCTACGTACAATACACAATCCGATCCTGCCTTATGCACATACCCAACGCTAGGGAGTCCGTCTTGCCAATCGAGCGCCACCATTGCCATTCCCCAGCGCCTGCAAGCAATATCATCTGCATCTGGCTTCCCCTCACGCTACCTGTCACGACTCTGATGAATCATCAACAATAACTCCCGTCGGTCCCTCCCTGCTGGGGCCAACTCCCTGTGTGCGCTTTTCCTGAAACCATGATCGATGGCGTAGCCTTGGGCCGGGGTTATACATACGAAACCCCCATATGCGCGCATGCCCCCATGCCGATACATTATTTTAGACCTTGCTGCCATCGCCCGTTTTGCTTTTGGCCGGTGGCGCACGGCCGCAGTAGCCCCGTCCAGCTTGCCTGCCAGCAAGGCAGTCACATGTGCTAGCTCAGCCGCAACCCGATCAAGGACGCTTTGCTGGGGCCCTCGGGGCCTTTGTACGATACCGACTAGTGCTCCCAATCCTAGGCCAGGGCTTAGGCTTGGCCGACCAGGGTCCGAAATGGCAGTAGCTCTCTCCCCAGCAAGCAGCGAGCCCCAGGGCAATATTGCCGACTCGCATATTGCGATGGATATTTCGCGATGTATCATTCGCATGTATGGCGTGGAGTAGGCAGGTACACGGAGTACACGACAGGGCCTGGAGATACATCCATGCTTCTTTTCCTGTCCCTGCTTCTGCGGCAGCGACAGCGCGGCGCAGCGCGCAATTCGCAGTCTATTTCCCCCACAAGTCTCCCTCTGTCATCAGCAGCAAGACATAAGCAATATGGCACCAATCCCCTCCAGGACGCCTTTCAGCCACTCCACTATTAGGTCGATCGCAATTCGGGGTACACAGATCAAGAATCAAACAAGGACTACGCACGCCCTCGAGGGCTTGGTTACACAGCTAGACCGCATATCTATCTATCTGCTGTGGCACCGCCTGATTAGGCAAGATCCCTCTGCTCCGTCAGGATCTGCTACGCCCACAGCGCGTGGTCCCCTCAGCCTGCCTGACTCTACACGCATCGCAAATTGCCTACATATGGTACGGTGGAGACGTAGTAGCAATACGGTAGTAGTAGTGGTAGGAGCAAATAGTGAACCGAGCGCAAGATCTACTTTACACGGTCTAGTGTCATTCATGTGGCATCCGCTCCGGCGGGTACTTGGGTAGATATGATGAAGTTCTCCATCATGGCTTGGCCACCACCACCCCCCGCTTTGGTCGATGTGCTTCCGCCCCGGCCCCCGCCAGCACCACCTGCAGCTTGACCACTGGACGGCCCCGTCCCCTTGGTGGTGCAGCCGTCACGGCGCTTGACGACAAGGCACAGCACTCGTCCGTAAATAGAAAATCCCTCGTAAGAGATGTCCATGGCTAGCTTCTTCTTGTCGTCGCCGCCGCCGCCACCTCCGTCTGGATCAGCGGTAGCGGCAGCGGCTCGTCCCTTGTGGCGCTTCGCGGGCCGGAGCCCAGAGTAGTTCCCGTCTTCCGGGCTCCCGTCGACGAATAGAGCGTCCTCGTCGTCGTTATCTCCATCGCCGTCGTCAGATATTATGGCCTCCACGTTGCTTTCTTGGCCCGGACCCGCCACATCCCCTGCTTCCGTCGTATTTCTTCGCGCGCGCTTCGCGGGCCGTCTGTCGTCAGCACCATGATCGCCGCCGCTACTGCCGCCTGCCATGGTTTCACCGGCATCGACATTAACGACGGCTGCCGGGATAGCGGCCAGGGCGACCCCCGCATCCTCGTCGCTCTCCTCTCGCCGCAGGAGGCCGGCGGCTACCGCGGGGTCGTCCACATCGATGGGCGCCTCGCTGGCCGCGCCGACCAGGCGGCCAGCGTTGTTTGATGTCAGCTTCGTCTGCGTCGTGTCGTGGAAGTGCTTGTGTTTCGTGAGCAGCGAGTGGCGTGTGCTTGTCTCGGTGAGGAAAATCGACACCTCAAAGTCGTCTATTTTGCTCAATTGATATGTCAACTTCCATGTCTCTGTGCGCGTGTGTCGTGGCACGTCGGACTCCCGGGAGCCAATATCTCCGCAAACTAGTAATCAACAAACCATGTCCTCGAGACGTGCATGCATGCGCCCCCAGAGGTCGGGGGCTGACGGGCCAGCTACTGTGCTACAAAACAAAGAGACCAACGACCCTCTTTTCCCCCACATGGCGGGTGTAGACTACATGGGAAAACAGCGGTAAGGTAGTAGACGGTACAGACACGTGTAGGATCATAGATAGGTCAATGGATTGATGATGCATCGACTGAACTGAGGTGAACTGGCTGTAGTGACTTACCCTCGACTACGACGTCCTTGATGCCCTTCTTTTTGGTGCTACGCTTGCGACTGCGCTCTCGCTCCTCGCGCAGCTTGGGTAAGACGAGCGGGCGCACGCTCTCGATGACTCGCGGCAGAACGGGCTTCCGTGGATTCAGCAGCCATGTTTGGGCCAAAGCCGGGTCGTCGAGGTAGATGCGGCACTCGAGAACCGAGTACTTCGTTATACGAAGGTATCGCCTGATGGGCGCCATGGTTCTTCATCTATCTACCATGTCGCGTTTGATTTTACCGATTAAGTGTGTTCTCCGTGAGGTTACGAAGCTTAACACATGGGGAGAGACGTATTTAAGATGTTAGACATTGTACACCGTCCGGTTGGAAGGACGAAGTAGGAACAATGACGATGGTGCTTTAGCGCCACTTGTCTATCAGCCTTACGAGCTGAAGTGTGTGTGGCTTGTGCGTTATCGGCCACATTGATTGGTGGGGGCATTCAAAAGTCTTAAAGCTGGAGCTACAGCAGAGGAGCCTCCTGTGGCTCAAGCTCTACCTTGATCAGCCGGAATCGGTTCCGTTAACTATGGGGCCATCGATTCCAGTGACGAATAAGCAGCGAATGACCAGTTTACCAAAAAAAAAAAAGGGAAAAAAAGAGCGACGACATCGCGAGTACCCATCACGACCATGGTCTGGAGTAGGAGGAGATCATGTCAAAATCATGGTCGGCAACCTTGAGGCTGCCCCGTTCTACATTCCCGTAAGTTTATAGTATGGAGAAATCAATCTCAAACCGTAAACATCGTAGCTAATCGATTGTTACCACCTTTCATGCAGCCCGAGACCTCTGCCGGCACTCCGGGAACAGTACATCCAACGATGTGCCGACAATTTCTATGAGTGGCAGAAGCTCAACCGGCCTGCCGATCATACATTCGTCATACATGATGGGCCCCCCTATGCCAATGGAGACCTTCACGTCGGCCATGCGCTGAACAAGGTCCTGAAAGACATGATTTTGCGCGTCAAGGTCCAACAGGGCAAGCAAGTAAATTACGTACCAGGATGGGATTGCCACGGTCTTCCGATAGAGCTCAGAGCTCTCGAGAGGGCCAATGCGAGCGGTGGAACCAACCTTACGCCTGTCGAAATCCGCAAGTCGGCCAGAAATCTCGCATCCAACACCGTCCTCAGGCAGATGAAGACCTTCAAGTCCTTTGCAGTCATGGCTGACTGGGAGAGTAGGTGGACTACAATGGACGCCGCCTTCGAGGTCCGACAGTTGCGCCTGTTCCAGAAAATGCTCAGGAAGGGCCTGATTTATCGCCGCTTCAAGCCGGTTCACTGGTCCCCTTCTTCGAGGACGGCTCTGGCCGAGGCAGAATTAGAATATAGGGACGATCACGTGTCAAATTCCGCCTGGATCAGATTTCCCATTGTAAATGATTGGAGAAGTCTGCCCCAGTTCAAGGATGTGCCATCTGAGGTAGACGGACAGCTCTATGCTGTGATTTGGACTACGACACCATGGACGCTACCTGCCAACAAAGCCATTGCCGTGCATGACGACCTGACGTACTGTCTGGTAGGCTTAAGGAATTACGGGTTGCTGATTGCTGAGAGCCAGCTGGACTCGTTCCTATCAACTCTGGAATTAGAAAATACTGTTACTCTTGCGAAGTTCCGCGGCGCAGAGCTGACGGGCCTCAAGTATATGAACCGACTGCAAGGCGCAAGTGCGCAGCCACAGCCCATCATCCATGCTGATTTCGTATCAGCCACCTCTGGTACAGGACTAGTACACCTCGCACCCGGTCATGGCATGGACGATTATGAGGCGTGTAGGGCGCTTGGCATATCTGTGTCAGCTCCCATTGACGACCATGGCAAGTTCACCAGAGAAGCATATCCTGACTCCCCTGAGCTCTTGACGTCGGCACCCTCTGTCATCGAGGGAGGTAGCAAGAACGTGATTGCGCTCCTCCAATCGCACGGTGATGTTCTTCTAGTCAAGGACCATGTACACAAGTATCCCTATGACTGGCGGACGAAGAGACCGGTCGTCGTACGGGCGACCGAGCAATGGTTTGCCGACGTCGCCTCCATCAAGGACGAAGTCCTCGAATCTCTGCTCGATGTTCGTTTCTTCCCGGAAACTGGCAAAAAGCGACTCGAGAGCTTCGTCAAGGGTAGGAGTGAATGGTGTATATCGCGGCAACGTGCTTGGGGTGTTCCTATTCCAGCCCTGTACGACTCGAACGGTGCAGCTATACTCAATGAGGATGTCGTTGACCACATCATTTCCGTCATCAAGGAGCGCGGGACTCATGCCTGGTGGGCGGATGCACCGGATGACGAGGCTTGGGTTCCGCCCTCAATGAAAGGGGGGAATTTCCGGAGAGGCAGCGATACAATGGACGTCTGGTTTGACAGCGGCAGCAGTTGGACCCAGATGAAGGGACGCGCCGACGTCTATCTTGAAGGTACCGATCAGCATCGCGGTTGGTTCCAGTCCAGTCTCCTGACCCGCATCGCGGCTGGGACCGTAGGAGAGGCAGACTTTGTGAAAGGCGCCCCCTTCAAGCAGCTCATCACTCACGGATTCACGTTAGACCAGGAAGGCAAGAAAATGTCCAAGTCATTAGGAAATATCGTAGAACCGCAGCAGGTCATGGACGGCACGCTCCTGCCGCCGGTAAAACGGAAAGGGAAGGCGGCCCAGGGACCACCCTCTTACGATGCGCTGGGACCGGACGCCTTGCGCCTGTGGGCTGCGAGCAGCGACTACACCAGCGACGTCGTGATCGGTGTTCCCGTGCTCCAGGCCATCCACACTGCGCTGATCAAGTACCGGACCACCATCAAGATGCTTCTGGGCTCGCTGCACGAGTCGGCGCGCACAGCGCCGCTCAGCGCCGCGGACCACATCGCCGTTATTCAACTGCAGCGGACGATGGAGGAGGTCGGCCGGGCGTTCGACCACCACGAGTTCTACAAGGGATTCAGCGCGCTCAACAGGTGGATCACCAACGACCTCTCGGCCTTCTACCTGGAGGCCCTCAAGGACCGCCTTTACTGCGGCGACGGCGGCGGCGTCCTCGAGCCCGTCCTCAACGGCTTCCTCCGCATGCTGGCCCCCATGGCGCCTCTGCTGGTCGAGGAGGCCTGGGACCACCGCCCCGAGTGGATGAAGCATGACCAGTACGTTCAATTCACGCAGCCTCGTGCCCGCGCCCGCAAAAATAATTAGAGTCTCTAAGCTGATCTGACCCGATCAACAGGTCCGTCGTGCACCCCCTCCACCAGCTCTACAGCGACCCGCTCGTCGCGCCCGAGAGGCTCACGCTCGACCTCGATGTTCTCCGCGGCGATATGCCCGTACTCATGGCGGCACACGCCGCCATCAAGGCCGCGCTGGAGCGCGCGCGCGCCGACAAGGTCCTCGGCTCGTCGCTGCAGAGCAGCGTCGTGCTGCGCGTGCCGGAAGGCGGGCCCGCCGAGGCCGCCCTCCGCCGCTACCGCGGCGAGCTCGACGCCATGTTCGTCGTGTCGCGCGTCGAGGTCAACGCACCCCTGGCCCCCCTCCCCGAGAACCAGAACTTGCCGGAGTGGTCCTACGAGCACGAGATCGTCCCAGATCCCAGCGCGCCCCAGCAGCACCGCGAGTGGATCCGCGGCTCCGCCATCGTGCTCCCGCCCGCCAACGCCAAGTGTCCCCGCTGCTGGCGCTATGTGGCCCCCAAGGAGGATACGCTGTGCGGACGGTGCGAGGACGTCGTGCAGAAAAGGGGTTAAGGAGGCCAGGCGGGTGTGGACTAGATGGGTGTATGTGTAGATATACGAACACCAATAGCGGCCGCGGGGCTTGTGTTGACCTGTAGTTGATGGATGTATGTAAGTGTCCTGCTAAACGTGTATAATAGGACAAGAATATCCCGTTCATATAAGGATGCATTGCTCTATTCACATACACCACAGGTGAAGTCCGACGGTTGCCATGGTTACTCCATCTAGTCCCTCGTCTAGACCAGCCGATCCATTTGGCTGGCAGTACTTGAATGGTTATGAAAACTAGACGACACTCTGTTTGCCCAAACCGGGCCATTGTCCAGCTAGCTGGCAGGTGCTTTTACCACAGAGCCTGACCATAATATAGGAGGGATGAAAGAGGAAGCCTAGGTAGACTGGACGGCTTGTTCCCATCTGATGGCATGAGAGTAGGACGTCCAATGGGGAAGGCACGGGAGCCATTCCTTGTTCAACCGACGTACCTACCATTAAGGATAGCTAGATAAATAGATTTTGGAGACTGCAATCGGTCAGATACATATGTGGTGTGCACTCGACTACCTACTGTCCGTGTCCGCCAGACTTTCCGGCATCCGAGTAAGAAGCAATATTCCCTTTGCTTTCGTTGCATGGTTTATCCCTCCTTACCTCTCCTCCAGATTTATACGGCAGTTACCATCTAGCCGGGTTGCAGGGGCCTGGGTTTCAAGTTGCAGAGGGGCGTAGACACAGGCCAGACAACACGTCTCCTGAATGACCGGAGGCCGGGTAGCTTGGCGAAAGCAAGGCTAACACCGAGAAGACGAAATAGAGGCGGTTACTTCCGCACCGTGACATATTAAGAATAAGTCTCTCGCATTATGATCCGAAATGTGCAGTGTCTAGCTGCCTGCCTGAGCCCTCTGTCTACACGTTTCCACCAGCAGTAGTGTGTCACCATGGATCAGCTCCCTCCGACTACTATCTTCCGCCACGGTTTCATGTTCTCTGCCGAAACCTGAACCCGGGAGAGGAACGTGCGGCCGAGATAGGATTCCAGGGGAAGGAGCAGAAAGCGACTCGCTCATGCAGGTTACCATCAGGGGTACTTAGTGGTCATCCGTCCTAAAGCGTTCGCAAGCGCTCGATCCTTTTGTTTCGCTCCTACTGTGAATCGCTATTCGGTGATTGCCAGGGGTGTTGTGAATGTTTGTACAGCCGTTGTGGACTCAACGCGTCTGAATGAATCATTATCGTCAAAACCCTCAAAACCAACTGGTGGGCTCGCTATCCTAGCTTCAAACAATGCCGAACAGTCAGCGCATATTAGAGTCCAGTTTTGGGGCGATAGGTAACGAGGTTCGCTCCTTCCGCGTGTCGCATGTATGACAAAAACAAAGGGAGAGATACAAGCTGGAGATGCCTGCAGATTTTGTGGGAAAGCATTATGCGTAATGGAGTCGGCGATCTATCAATAATCAATGCACCTTGACGCCAAGCACCAGAAGGCTTCAAGGTCTATGCTGTTATAATCAATCGGCAGTGAACCAAGCAGTCTGTCAAACAAAGAGGGTATCGATGGGTATATGAAAAAATTGCAGAAAAGCAAATAATCCGTGATCGCTCGGTTCCCAGGAGATCCGAGTAACATTATGTATCGTCGTCTTCCAGATTCTCTTCTAACCGACCGTTCGCTTCATTCATCAGGAAGAAATAAGGCTCGTGCCGTCCATCAAGTGTCGATCGGCTTGTACGCGAGGTGGCCGAGTCTTGCCTTGCCCAGCAGAGTCCAGATGCGGTAGCGGTTCCACAGCTGGTCGCTGGCGCCGTGGAGGATGCCGCCTGCCTCGAGCACGTTGGGCTGCGAGAGCTGTCGGACCAGCAGCTCCCAGTCCCAGCACGACTCGTCTTCGGCGTTGATGCCTTGAGCTACGCGAGCGGCTTTTAGGACATTCAAGTCCACTGCGGACATGGGATGTTAGTAGGTTTCTTTTAGCTGGTATGGGATAGGGGCAGGGGATGTGGTGCGTGGTTGCGTTTGGTATCGTGCCCTAGAACAAGGAGCAGCCGTTCCTTTGTCGGTGACAACAGTGTTCATAGGGAAGTTTCGTAGGGCTGAAGAGTTAAACAAGAGCTAAAGGGGAAGGACCAAAGAGATATAATGGGGATTCACTCACAGTCCCACAACCAGGGTATGATGCGATGAGTGAATAGCCTGTCACGCCACCACTTAGGGGGGAGGACGCGCGTGCAAGTCAGAGACTCGTTGACGAACGGTTCCAAGTTCTCCATCACGTGGTACATCAACTCCTGGGGAAGCCTAGCCTCCATCAACGCCACTAGATATTCCACCTTCGGGGGCGGGTATGTGTCGTCTTCGGGGATGTACCGCAAATGTCGGACAACTATGTCGGTGAGGTTACCGATGTTCGTGGGCTCCGCTTGGTATTTCAGGAGCCGGGGATGGTTCCGGAGCTCTCGCACGTACTTGATGAGATTCGTGTGCAGGGGCGCGCCGAGGTAATTCAGCGGGTCGAGGATTGGGACGTCCAGGAGGCCGCTGGGGCACGTCCAGATCAGCCGCTTCGTCCAGATCTCCCACAGGTGGGCGATGCTCGATGGGGCGCCGCCGTCGGCCGCGCGGAAGTCGATCTGGAATCCGGACTGGTACTTGCAGAACTGACGCGCTACCTGCAGGCAACCCTCGTGGAGGGGGGCAGGGAGATCCTTGCAGTCTTTGCGTGTGTCGATGAAGAACTTCACCTTAGATTTGCTGGCCTTATCCCTGATGATGAAACCTTCACTGCTGCCGAGAAAGCGTGTCGGGCGGACCTCCTTGAGCAAGCCATCATCGCAGCGTCTATAGGCGTGTGCATAGCGCGCCAGTTTGATCGCCTCGTGATAGGCAGGGCGGGGGCTCAACAGCACCGGTCTCATCCAGTCTAGGGCCGCTCCGGGATATTCCCGGATCAAGGCGCAATCAGCCTGTATTTGGTTAGCGGTAATGTACCTAGGTGCGGATATCGAATTGGAGTGGGATGATATAGAGTTGGGATGTGACATCGATGAGTGAGAACATTGTGAGAGAAGGTAGTAGAAAACAAGTAAGGGACTCACTGTTGGTCGTAGGGGAATACCGCACATGACACAGCAGATCGTTTCGTCTGCAGGTTCTGGTTCGTGATGCCAGACGCCAAGGCCAAGCATAAAACCAGCAGGGTTCAGGAAGGCTGGATGGTTGTTCTGAGCGCCGACATTTCCAGCACCGTTGCCAGGTTGGGTCTGAAGTATGGCAGGAAGAAACCCGTGGGCATTTGGAATTGCCCATGAGTGAGGATTGAAGGGATGATGAGCCATTGCTGACCGTGATTTAGGATATGAGAAAGTTGTGATGGAAGGAGTCAATGATTCGAGGTAAAAGTATGGTCAGCGAAGTATCTTCCAAAGAGAAGGTATCAGCCGAGTAGTGGCAGTAGTTATGGTGCTTTGGAAGGTTTTGTCGATGTGGTAGGTTGCTGTTGTAATTGTTAGCGGATTAATGGCGGGAGTGGCCGTGAAGATGGAGACGCTTGCTGGGTAAATTTACCCACAACCGCGGCCTGCACTTGCTGCACAAAAATTAAAAAAACGGCACGATTTGTGGCGCGTGAAGTGAATGGTATGTCTGAAAATACCTTGTTCGAGAATATGGGTGGCACGTGATGGGTAGGGGGTACTCGGTCCTGGATGAAAACACGGGGGTAGGTCCTAGAACTTACTTAAGACTTATAACCACCACCACTCAGTAACGTATGGGGCTCTGGAAAGAAACCACTACATCGCACAATAACGACGGTACGGGTGGGTGCTTGGATAACGATTAGTTGCAAGCTACATATCCCATGCGACTTAGACGGGAGTGTACGTAGAGGAAGCTTCCAGGAGAGTACATACAAGTAAAGGACGCAGAAAAGAAAAGCGCTTTCAAGCTGCTAGAGATGAGAAGGACAAGGCTTATGTGCGACTTTGAGAGTGTTACTGCAGGTTGCATGGCCCGTGGGGCAAATTTTGCGTGAACCGTAAAACTTTGTTAACGCGGATGCTTCCTACGAAGTACGTAGTGCGATTATAAAAGTATGTATTGTCCTCCTTTTTACCCGTGGGCATCTTTGAACCACTAAAAGCGCTTGAACAGATACAGGGTAACTACAGACACATCGACATCTATACTAGGAGATCACATATCACTTAGAAATAAGGAGTGAGGAGCATGAAGGTGCCGCGCTGCACAAACACAAAGCTGTGCTGTGGCCCTTTGACCAGAAACTTTAGACACGCATCATACTTGTGACAAGGCGAACAATGTGAAGTCTGTTCTCTGAACTCCAATCCAGAGTCCAGTAAACTCAATACAAGCTGAACATGTACCTCTGATGCTAATTATGTTAGCAATAAACACATTTTTAGCTCCTACTCTAATTGTATATAGGAACGCTTTTTTATCTTACCTCCAAGGAACAGGGTGGAAATATTAAAACCAGGTGAGCTTGTTTCCAGGGGAGCCATGTGTGAGAAATAGTCGGGCGTATTTTACACCTGTCCCAGGATTGCTGCCACCATTGGTTTTCTTAACTACTTCGACAGGAGTGCTCCAACTTCGCAAAGATAAATATGCTATTGCCCAGCCATGTATGGGTTGCGGTTGCGGTTGCGGCTGGCCCAAAAGCACGTGTACCTACTTCACAGCATAAGGCGAGGTGGAAGGAGAAGCAACGGAGAAAAAGAGAAACAACACATCGTCACAATCAGAAATGGTCTGAACAAGTTCCACAAGGTTCCATTGTCTCCTTAGAACCAGAAACCAAACTTCAGGGGTATACAGCAAGCATACTAAGCTACACGTGTAATAACAAGTAACAACAGAGCCGGACAAGTATACTTCGACAGCGCTGATGGCGCACCTACGTTTACGTCTTCCAGCACAGTACTTGGTTTTGCAAAGGATGAAACACTACCCTTGACGCCCCAAACCGAATGCCGCTTTCAAACTCCTGCTCCAAAGCCATTCAAGTGCTGGTTGGGTTGCCACCACCTTCTAGACTACCATTTGCTCCCCAGTCCTTGGGGTGTAGCATGACCGGGATCAATTCAACCGCGGACTCTTCCTCCTAGAGATGCTCTGGGAGAACACCTCCGGCCCGGCGCCGGGGATCACGGACGCGAGGCTCAGGGGGAAGTTCTCCCTGTCCTCGGCGCCAGCGGCGACAGCGGTGGCGCTGATGGACTTCTTGCCGCTCGTCCCGCCGGATTTCGTGGACGACAACCGGGGCTTCTTAAACAGCGGCAGCGTGAGATCCGCCGCGTCTATTATTTTGTTGTTCGCGCCGCCGAGGCTGCTACTAGCAGAGCTACTAAACCCGTGGATCGTGGCGTTAGCGCGCGGGTCGAAGTTAGAGAGTGCGGTGGTTGTGGTGGTATTAACATTTGGATTCACCTCCCGAAGGCTCATGGACAGCGGATTGCGATCTCCTCGATGATCAGAGGGCGGGAACACCAGCTCGGATGCGAACTTCCGGGTCGGGGAGCGGTTTTCTGAGAGCGTCGGATCCGCGTCGGCGAACACCCTTCTCTTGCTCGGCGATGGCGCTCCGTTGAACTTGGCAAGGAGCGACTCGTGGGGCCGGGTGCGCGGGAGCTCGGTCGGGAACTGGTAGGCCATCTTTTGTGGGGTTTCACCGGTCGATTGGTACTCCTGGAGGACCGTGTTGGAGATGTCCTCCCGAAGGTCGGCTAGGGGTTGACACAGGTTCTCAGGTAGAGGCTCCAGAGAATCATGAGCGGTGTCAATATCTGCTCCCATCTGGGAACCTAGATCCTGTACCCTGGAGAATGTCGTCTTGAAGTGGTTGTTGATGTTTGCATATGAACCTTCGACAGTGGCCGAGAGACTTTGCAACGATTTCGTATGCTGCTCATGATGCTGCGCGTTCTGTGAACGGGCTCGAGTGACGAAGTCATCCAGTGAAGTCATCTTCTCGTGCAGGTCCTTCATCTGTTTATCCACTACTCGGACTGTCTCTGCATGGACCGATCGTGTGGTTCCTTGGATCGAGGTGCTGTGCTGATTCGCCACCTTGAATATGGTTAGCAATCGTCGAGGTATGATGGGAAAAGGTCTTACCGTCCAATCATCCTTCAACTTCGTCTTCATCGTTTCTCTTGATCTGGCAACTTGCTCAAGCAGTTGCCCCTCCTTCTCATTCCACACGTCCATGCCCTGCGAATACTCTGCTACTGACTCTTCGAAGGCGCTATTGTTCTCCTGCAGACTCTGCTGGATCGATGCCGCTTTGTTGGCCAGGCGCGACTCTTGAACTTCTGCTTGGGAATTGATCAGAGATGCGACCTGCGCTAAGAGGTTCTTGCGCTCTTCGGCAGCCTGTCTCCTCTCCTCGTTCACCACCTCCTGAATATGGGCCGAGACGGATGCGTTGGAATCAACAATAGCCTCACTAGCGTCCTGAAGCTGCCGTCTGAGACTATCAGATTCGTTCTTCTGGTATATGATATGCTTCGTGAGATCTTCGAATATCGACTTGAAATCCTTTCCAAGGGAGGAATATGAAGTGTGCAGCTGGTTGTGGAAAGTGTTCAGTTCGCTGAGCACATCCGCGGCGATTCTCTCTGCGGCTGTTGCTATAGCCTGGAGGCTCTCGCCGACTCTATCTTTGATGCCATCCCGGACAACCTTGATCTCTTCCAGCACTTCGTCCATTTCGTCCTTGGATGCGTTCTTCTGCTCCATCAGCTCCATCTTAGACTTCGCGAAGAGGTCAAGGTTCTCGTCAAGGAACGACTGCGTAGATGAGAGCTTCTCAAGTTCTCCGTGCACAAAAGATTGCATGCGCTCGGAAATGGCGGAGATGTGTTGTTCCTGTTCGCTTCGAAATTCCTCTACACGGCTCTCCACAAGAGATGTGATATCAGATACCTGGTCCTGGGCCATCCTCCAATTACTTCGATTCAAGGATTGCAGGTCAGATTTTCTCTTGTTCTTCGCATGGAGGCCTCCGACATGGCTGACGGTTGTCTGTAGCGTCTTGATGAGCTCGCCCCCTATAGCGTGCATCTGCTCCTCGGTTTTCTGATGCGCTTGGCGCAGGTGAGTCTCTTCAGCCAGAGACTTACGGGTTGCCTCAAGGATAATCTCGGTCTGATCGAGTACACCCTTGGTCTCATCAAGCTGGGTCCTGGTGGCCTCATGATCTTCCTTCAAACCCATGAAGCTAGAGGTCAACGTGAAGAGCTCCTGAACCTTGTTCCGTAGATTGGATTCCAGGGTTGAGATTTTGGCAGCCTGTTCTTCGTTCTGAATCCTCCGAGATTCACTCTCGACGGTCATCTCCTCATAACTTTCGTTGGATAGATAGACGCCGTTCCGCTGTCGCGTCGCAATGAGTTCACTCTTGAGCCGTTCAATCTCGTGCGTGAACTCTCTGAGCATCGTCTTTTTGTTGATTAACGGGTTGAGCTGGGGCTTGTTGCGGATATTCTTCGCTCGGAAAGCATAATCTAGAGTGGAAATCGTCTCCTCAAGGTTGCTCTTTGCCGGTGAGATAGTAGCAATGATGCAAGTCTTCGTACGCCCACCGAGAGAGTCTTGTAGCAAACGCGTGAGCTTGGACTCACGGTAGGGTATATGCGAGTTGCGGTCGACAAGCGCATTGATGACGCGTCCGAGGGTAAGCAAACTCTTGTTGATGAGTCCAGCCTCCGCCGCCCGCTTGTTTTCGGCACCAGAACGTTGAATGTTCTCACTACCTGCGAGGTCAACAAGGTTCAGCTTCCCGGCGCATACATAATCCTCGCCGTCTTCTCCGGACGACTTCTTGATGCAAGCAGTAACCGTGAAAATAGTATGACTGCGACTGCTAAGGTCGTTGCACTTAGTAGCGGCCACCTGTCGTCTTAAACTTCCCTCTTGGAGTAGCTTGATGCCTTCGGCCGCATTCTTGATGTGAGACTCTTCCATACCCTGAACTACAGTTGTAGCGTGGCCCTTCCGGGAAGTGTCGTCGAATATCTTCAGCTTGGCGCTGTCGTCCCTGGTTATCAAGTCTCGAAGTTCCTCATTATAGAGCTCGATGAAGGAGCACTTCACGAAGCTCTCAGTGTCCTCGTTTTCTAGCTTGTTGAAAAGGTTCTGCAATACGCGAGGAATGATCCCAGCTTCGTCGGACAAGAGCCCAAGATGGTTATTCATGTCGCCTGACATGGTGTACGTCTTGCCAGTGCCGGTTTGGCCATACGCAAATATTGTACAGTTATATCCGCCAAGCATCTAAGATCATACTGTTAGCCAGCGCTGTTCGTGTCAGCATGAGTGCTCGACGTACCTCTTCTAGGATTGGTTTGACAACGTCATCGTATACCATAGCTTGGTCTGCGGCTTGGGAGAAGACGCGGTCGAAGTTGTAGGTTTTATTGCTGAGCGCATTCGGACCCAGTGATAATTCGATCAGCTTCCCCTTGACACCTTCCGTCTCGACGACGACGGCGCTGTTCTCGCGGACCTCCCGCTCATTGCGTCCTCGGCAACGCACGACGACATTGATATTGGTTTCCTCGCCAAGTTCTAGATCGAAGTCGCGTTCTTTGCGCTTATTTCCGGTAGTGGCGGCAGAGGCTAGTGACTCCGCGGGTGACGGGGCAGCGGTGCGATCAATCCGTGCAGCAATGGCGGCACGGTTCGCTCCTGGTGTTCGAAGCGCAGATACTCTTTTTATCTGTGGTTTTTCTGCTCCGGCGCGCGTAGCTATGGCGGAAGACCGTGTGCGGGTGGAGGCCACCGAGGGCCTTTGGCTCCGTTGGGAGCGACTCTGCATTGTTGTTGTTTATACTAGTCGGAGTTGCAGCTAACCTTCGTCCTTTTCCGTAGACAAGTTTAGTATGTCGGACAGAAAGACGATACGGCGCATCCGTAGGAAATGGCGAATTCGGATGTAAGACAAAATGGTACTAATAATTGATATGCAATGTCTTCAAGGGTGGCTTGCATTTGTGTGATCCAAGTCAAGCGCGGCGAGATCATTTCGGGGGGTGGTGCCCCACAATATCTTGATACTATCAACAGAGAATAACACTGTACGTTGCCGTGGCGACGTTAGCGTCTTTCAGCCAGCCAGCCTTTTTGTGACAGAACGATAAGAGCGATAAGGACGATAAGGATGATGGCAGATAAGCATGTTTGCAGGGAGTCGGGCCATGCTGGCCCGCGTGTCACAGGTCATCATCGCTGAAAGGGGAAAGCGCCCTTGCATAGGGGCCCCATTCCAGAGAGGGGAGCTGTCAAATGACGTTCCAACCTTGGCTCTAGTGCCCGTCTAGACTTCGATCAGCCCCGCCATTCGAATGACCATTTGGAGACCCTTGTGACCTTGTGCCTCCTCCACGCATATCATGCATCTACTGCTTCGTCAGCATCATCATCACCAACAGCGGTTGTACGTAGAGACTTTCGGTTTCGGATTCCACCGGCTGCAACTGCTGCCTCGTCTCACCGAACCAGCTTGATCGTGTCATGCTTCAACAAAGAGCTTACCGGTCTTAACTACTTACCTTTCCTCTTTCACCTAACCAGACATACATATACCTGCCCCCTACCTTACATAACCGCATGAATACAGCTAACTACCCGAGAGCCTGTAATACACACACAGACTCTTCTCTATCTCGATTGTTCTTCATGGATCCGACCGATGCTGGATGAGGTTTAGTAGCTTACTTGAAGCTTTGTAGCCGTCTATATCTCCTTCCCTCTTGATGCCAGAACCAGCGTCCTTTATGTTAGTCGGTCCTCAACATGGCTCTCTTCACCGCGGCTCTCCACCCAAACCTCGGCCTGGGTTTCCTCGGTCAGTCCTGGCCACGACATTGATCCCTGTCTTATAGAGATGCTAACATCCAAGATGTGCAGTACTTGGCTCCTCGCTCCATGACACCCTAACACGACTGAAGGCCGAACCCCAACGCTTCCCGAAACTTGACTTGCTCTACTCGCCGACACAACCGGTGACGGAACCCGTGATCCTAACTCTGCCTGCGAACGGCATACGATTACGATTTGATGGTCCCGAGCAGCGCCTTCGTCTCATAGAGGTCATCGATTTCACTAAGAGCCGCATCACCTACCAAGAGAAGGATCTTGTGAGGCCGAGCAATACGCAGGGCGGAGCAGGAGACGCTGTTGTCGGGCCTGCCTTCAAGAATGTCTATCATCGCTTGTTTGGGCCGACATATGCTGGAGAGTACATACCACCTCCGGACAATGGCAAAAGCGGGCTAGGGACCTACATCTTATCATATCCCGGCATCGCCTTTAGTTTTCCTTTACCCCCATCGTCTTACTCGCCTGACAAGGACGTTGTCAACCTACTATCGACGACAACCAGTCAGACAGCTACGTCCGTTGCCATATTCAGTGGCAAGTCATGGGCCCATGCGCGCGAAACGTTATGGACGGAAGTTCTTCCGAGCGTTAAATCGTCCTTCCTTTTCAACAAAAACAAGGACGTCATTCCCGATGAGATATCGCTGGTCAAAATACATGGTGGCGGCAGACTACAGCTGTTCAAGAAATGGACTAGCTCGTCATCCCGGATTAGCCTGGGAGAGACTACGCCGCAGGACCTGGTTGCGGAGCTGGGTCCACCGGACGCCATATATCGAAAGAATGACCAGAGGATGTACATCCATAAGACTCGGACTGCGAGTCATAGCAGGTCGAGATCTCAGGGGGGCGACTACAAACGTCCCGACGACTTGACCGATACCGACCAGTCGTCAGCACACACTGGTTCAGATGACTCGGCCGATGAAGCTATTGAAGATGAATTCATCGGCAACGTCTCTGGCGAATGCTTCTTCAACTACTTTTATCTCGGGTTCGACATCCTGATATCGCCGCCTGTTCCGCCGTCACCAAAACCCCCTTCGCAAGAGGCCGCGGCAAACGAAGACCCCGCGCTCGCGGACAGCCTGCTCAAAGCCGGAACTTCAGATCGACTAGTTGCTACCAAGGTGGTGCTCCATTCGAACGTGCCCGGTTCCTATCCTTTCAACCGGCACCGCCGCTGTCGTTGGGAGATATCGTACCTGGACCCCTCTGGAGCCGGCGCTGTCGTCGATTCGGAGACCCACTTTAACGAGATCGAGGAGCGGCTTCGGGAGGAGTGGAGCCACACTTACCCGTCAGAGGATGACGCAAAACAGCGACAGCGCGGCATGGTACTCAACCGGGGCTGGGGAGACAGCCCAGGTAGTAGCTGCGAATTCCTCGGCGGCTGGGAGGATAGCAGCGGAGGCCTTGCCGCGAAGAAGTTTGATGGTAGCGAGGATTCGACGACCACACTTTATGGGTTCCCCGGCCTAGTGTTCGAGGTGTTGAAGAACGGTGTCGTCAGCGCCGTTACTGTGTTTTGAGGTTTGCTGGTTGGTAGGCGTCTGGGCGCTGGCTGTTGTTGCATTTTAACTGGGAAGCATCTACAGGTGCGATACTGGATGGTGGTTAAGACAGCTGGAGCTGCTGCATACATACATCTCTGTTACTGCTAGGAAATTTGCGAGATAAATGCTCAGTTGAATATTAAGCTCCTAGGGCCGATTTGATTTAGCAAACCCGTCTCTCGGAAGGTCGGGCCTCGGTTGTGAGTACCAAGGTCTATGGCTGGAGAGGCAGGGACCCCTTCCGGCACTACAGCCTGTTCCATACCTACGCATTAATGACACGTATAGGGATTGGTGTCAAATATTATCTGATTCATTCTTTCAATGGATATAAGAAATCTAGTGAAATTTGGTCAATTATTGTAGTTCTCCCGTATGGTTCTACAAGAGCAGGTAGCACGGTTGTGGTGAAAAGGTCTGAGCTGTTATCATGGAATGGGGGGTTCAACTGTTGCCTACCAATTCCTCAAGCAACGTACATTTGCCGAAATAGAGTATCGTATTCGCTGGGAAGTGCTTTGAATAAGAGGCGTAACGCAGCCACAACGGTGCTAGGGGCAAGTCCTAAAGCACGGCCCAAGTCTCTGTCTAAAGCCCCGCAGCGCTTTCCCATATCGGGCTAACAGATACGCTTGCATAATTTACTGTCTTTTACTAGTTTAATGGCTTTATCTGCACAAAGTGATTATGATTGTTGATATGCTGGTTCCAGCCTTTAAATGCTGAAATGTTATTAATTCAAGTTCTTGTCGATCTACCTGCCGCCAACCCATGTAGAAGTTATACCCAATTTGTCTGGTGTGGTTACTAGCGTGACCCATAGCTACGTGAATAGTGTTTTAGAACTCTTTGCCGGATACCCCATACTGCCATAGTATCAGATCTTTCTCCACTTTAACTAACTTCATCACTAACTGGCCCGCTTGAACTGCATACATTGCAGAACAGGTACAGGAGACCTTCGTATGTTCGGTTAATGTTTTTCCAAAGGACGAATACGGTTTCAGGTTTGGGTGCCCAAACGCTAAAGAAGTAGTAAAAGATCGCGAAGAAGCGGCGCAGATTGCGTATGACGTAGCCTCATCGCAGAACGCAAGGGTTTGGCGTCGGGGCTGCTCCAACGTCCGTTTTCCGCTTCGGATGCCATGAAAAGCCGATGTCAAATACCTATTAGGCAGCCATTGGCAACACTAGGCAGCCGAGATTATAGCTTGCGGCCCACTGGTCATTCCCCCAACGTCTTGAACTGCCATGTCTTCGGTGTCGTTCCGCTAGGTTATTCATATATCCAGTCGCGGGTACTGAGAGAGCCAGGCGAACACACGTGACTCCGCAGTTGGCACCAACATCGTTCAGCCCTGGACCTGGGAGTGATTAATCGACACATTTTGGCGAAACTATCCTCCGCCTTAAGATCAGCGGGCTTCTGCGAGATGGCTACAGCAGGACCCGAATATGCGGAGCTCAAACAGCCCCAGCTCCCTCTGTTAACACGCCTGTCACGCAGTGCGATCGTGTACACCCTACTAACTCTCACCAAGCCCCTTATGTGGTATATGGAATGGAACTCTACGCGTCCTACCTGTCCCCACCGGCCGACCATGGTGAAGACTTATGAGTGCCGTCCAACCTTACCTATCAGGTGCGTCTGCCTTGACCCATTGGAGCGTAGCTCTCTGGTCTGGCTAAACCGTTAGCGGTCCAGGATTGGTTTACTGACCGGGTTCACCCCGTCCCAGGATCTTCTTCCCTGCGCAGAACGACCGCTCCACCGCCCAGGCGCTGCCGACGTTGTTCATGATCCACGGCGGTGGGTTCACTCTGGGCTCGGCGAACAACGACGACGAGTGGAACGCGGGTTTCGCGCGGATGCACGACGTGCTCGTGATCGAGCTAAACTACCGCAAGGCGCCGTACCACTGGTTCCCGACGGCGACCTACGACGTCGAGGCGCTCCTGCTGGCGGCCCTGGACGACGAGAGCCTGCCCATCGACCGGGCCCGCGTGGCCGTCGGCGGGTTCTCGGCTGGCGGGAACCTGACGCTTAGCGTGTGCCAGCTGGCCTCGGTACGCGACAGAGTAAAGCTGAGCGCAGCGCTGCCCCTGTACCCCGTGGTCGACTTGACGGTACCGCTGGCGGCGAAAGTTAAAACGCGCCCCTACAAGCCCGGCCTGGGGTCCGGGCGGCGCAGCGAGGACAAGGACTACCTGAGCACCATGTCGCCATACTTTACCTGGGCCTACGTCCCCGTGGGCCAGGATCTCCGTGACCCCCTGCTTTCGCCCTACTTCGCTCCGCGGGAAGCCCTGCCACCGCACTTGTTCCTGCTCGGCATCGAGCTGGACCAGCTAGCCCATGAGGCTTGGCGCATGGCGAGCAAGCTCGCGGGACGGCCCGTGCCGGCGCTGGAAGACAAAGTGGGCCGGGAGGAGCCGGCGGCCGAGGGCGGGAACCCTTTGATATTGGACGACGAGAGGTTCGCGTTCAGGCACGTGGAGGAGGGCGGGCAGAGGAGCGTGCAGTGGCTGCTCGTCCCCGACCAGATCCACGGCTTCGACCACCTGCCCCTTTCCCTGCATGGCTCGGAGGAGGCGATGAGGGATGCCCGGGCCAAGACTGCGGCGTCCCAGAAACTGTTGGGCGAATGGCTTTTTGATTTGCCGTGGAAGCAATAACCGCACTTAGCCTGTTCTCGTGTGTTTTAAAAGATTGGAAGTTCGTCTAGCCTGTGGCACTAGGCCGCCTGTATCTCGTTTTTCTGGATTAGGTAGACATGTGCTCGGCAAGGAGTGACCGAGGACTCGCTTGTTTCATACGCCCCAGAAAAGCTTTCGGTCGTAAGAGGCGCCGAGGAGTCGTCACGGCGAGACGAGTTTCAAGGGGACATGTTTGGTAAATGTCGAATGAACGTCGGCGACCTACTATAGACTTGTAGCCGTCGATAACCCAGTCCCTGTACTCGGGTTTGGATGCTGTTATTTTACTATTTCGGAAGTACATTAGTCGTGCTAAAACCAAGAGTTGCAATGGAGCACTTACGCTAAGCCCGGGTTTTTAAAGCTACTGCATGTATTTCTCGCGGCCCCCCCTTGACTTTGCGTAGTGGTCAGCCCAGGGGGCACTGTTCGGGATTGCACGGTACTGGGCCATTTCTTTCGCCCAGGCCGACTGTTTCATGACGTAAGTGGCGGCCTTGGTTCTACGGTTAGACCCAGGTGTATCATCTGGGGACCTCAGAGAGTCCCACGATCTCGGATGACCTTACGTCGCTCATCCACCGCGGCGGCGGCGTTGCTCCCCACCATGCCCGAAACGGGGGCCTCGATAGGGACCGGGCGGCCGAGCGCCCGCGACGTATCTGCGCGCTATGCTCTTGTCTGTTTCCCAGGCCAGCCCGGAAAGTTAAGCCTGGCTTCGCATCTATTAACCATCTGGCTGCAGGGAACACGGTTGACCCTTTGAGCAACCAGCGAAACCGGCAAAGCTCAATAGATAGTCCGACTCTAGATATTGATAGAAATGAGTTCTCCCATACACGAATGGTATATACGGTAGAGTTCTACCATGCCTCGCAGGGGAGTAAGTTTAGCTAACCAACTGGCCTCACCATCTACCCCCGAATCTGCAATAAGATGGTAGATAGAGCTGACAAATATCCCAAGTGGCGAGGAAGAATTGCGTAGTCAAACTTCTGTAGTCATCGCTAACTTTTCGTTTTTAGCAGTCTCAAGCCAATGTAAATTGATAACTTCGAACTGTACCTCACTCAAGTTAGGTCTGCGCTTTCAAGATATGGGAGTATAGTGTATCACCACGCTCTTTAGGGTTCATTTCCGTCTCTATTTTCCAGCTATTTTCCGGCCGGGGCAATGTAACCACGCTCTTTCGATGCTTTGTGTTTATAAATGTCTAAGACTACATTCTTCCCCTATTAGGATGTATATGTTCAACCAACCCCTAAACGGACAAGGTATTGTGGTAAAAGAAGTAGTAAATAGAGCAAAGGCAGGAAAATCAGCTTAAAGCGTAGCTTACTTTGTAAGTAAGATACAAAGCCGTTAATATCTGCCCTGTCCGCTATTCATGGGTGAAGCCCCTTACATATACATGTAGAGCCCCCGCTAGTGGGCCACTGGGACACAGAAAGGGGCATCCGCAACTTCTCTTGACAGACTCACACAATACTCTCTTCCTACCGGATGGAACCACGAACCCACTATCGGCTCGTTCGTAACTGGGCTAGAAAGACAAGCTCAAGCTTGATGATATGCCGTGCAACGATAGATTCGTCCTTGGCAGTCAAACTGCTTAAATTAAAAATGACTCGTTCGGCATCACGTGGAATGATCGGGCGGCAGCTCAAGCCCTATGACCCCCCCATTGCCTGTAAGGCCCAGAACCTATGGCAATGCTGTCCTTTTGGACCAGGCTGCCGGAAACTTGGAAAGTGGTTGGTTGATGTACCCAGCTCAAATCCCACACTGATGCACCTTGCTAACCATCTCCACCTACCACACACAACCACACAACACCACATAACGCCACATAACGCCACATAAGATTTAGGTAATAATCGCATGTGATGCTAGTGCTGGGAGCCTTAATACTAAGGAAAAAATCTCAAAGGAAGGCATATCAACAGCTCGGTGAAAAAAAGTATGTCAATTTTAAGACTCTTATGGACTTTAGGGCGAACTAAATGCAGGCCGGAGATCAGTTTAAGTTAGAGGAGTTGACCGCGAAAGGTCACTAACGGTGTTACCAGTACGAAGGCCAGTGACAAGGGCAGCTGGACCCTGAAAACATCTGAGTGGAAAAGAGGGAATATCCATTTGTCACAGATAAGCTGATCGGTAGATAAGGTAACATCGAGTGTAAGAAGTGATAATTGTCTGACTAGAATTGAGCTCTGAGGAGCGGCGGCTAGGAAGCTCTCTATATACTGTGTGCTCTCCGGAATAAGGTTTTTCCGGGGTGCTGGAAGCTTGCTGACTAACAGAGATACCCCTATTCTACAACACCATTCTAGGGTTGTGCAGCCTTCGAGGTTAAATTTCAAGCTACTTGGGCTTAGGATCCAGTGTTCGTTCTATTTTTATCGATATCTTTGACTCCTTGATTCCAGTGTTAAAGCTGCAGCAGGTACGCCGTTTTGTAGTTTGGATAATATTCGACTCTGAGACCCGTATACAAAAAGCAAGGAAGTTGCAAGGAACTATAGATTGATGGCTACCTGCAGGAAAGGATAGAAGACCCAGACCATAATGAGTGTTGCTGTTGTTGTGTTATATAGATAAAATGAGTGGAGTGTCGGCCGACATCTGATGGTTTGACAACAGGTGATGTGTGGTCTTATGGGGTGAGAGCAGGTCCAACAATAACCGATACCGCGATAATCCACCCTTCAGATCCTCCACAAATCCCAAAACATATCAATTTAACCGTCGGTGTCAACGCCCTCGAACCTGATCAAGCTACACCCAACATGAGGTCCTCAGCTTTGAATAGGGCTATTCCGCCAAAGAGTTTTTGTCTTCCGGCTTCACCCGTTCACTGCGTGAGAGGGATATCACTGTTGCCGTCTCTGCTCGGTTCCGTGTGGCTTGACACAGCAGCATCGCTCCTTCCCATACTCACAGCCGTCGCAGGTCTTATGGGAGAAGTCGAGGCCTAGGTAGTAGCAGTATTCTTTACACCCTTCTTCGGTCCAGTAATCACGGCAATCGCTAGGGTAGTAACAATGGTCGTCGCGGGCAGTCAGGCCGACATAGTCGTTGGCCTCGGACGCGGCAGGGGCGGCAAATACAGCCGATCCAAGGGAGGCGATGACGAAGGTGAGACTGAGCTTCATGATGCTGACAAGAAAGGTAGGACGTGGTGATTTGGTATTCAGTCGATAGTTTCTAGACAGGTGAAGAGAGCCAATTTCGCAATGACCGTGATGGATCATCTAATTTTTTTTTTCGAGTGAACTCGATCGGTATTTATATTATTCTCTCCTCACAGCGGAGGCGCTCTCGACGAACTTAGCTGCTTGGATTTATGACGGGCCCTGCTGTATCGATGGACCAATATAATGCCCGTCTGACCTGTGTTGGTATATCACTTAGATTGTTTCTTGTTAATCTGGCGGGTTTCGAGCGAGAGGCGGCATCTGCGTTTGGTCCTGTCTCATTTTGATTTGCTATTTAATTTCTTGTTTTCACTTTCGTTTTACCGCGCCGAAAGGGCTTTTGGAGTTGAGGAATGAGGTGCGGCCACGAAATATACTCTAGTTTTGTTTCCTGAGCTGCCACCAGCCGCGTTGCTTAACCTGCAATGGATACGCCATAAGTACGCCCCTACAGACGGTTTAGCGGCAACATGAAACAGTACTATTCTAGGGAACCCATGGGTGCGTATCTGCAGAGAACCTATTTTTAGAAAACTGTTCTCCGGGGAAGTTAATTCTAAGGAACTTATCAGTAAAAACTTATGCTTCTTACTTTAGCTAACTTAGGCCTTTATTAACTCGTCCTTTAATTTTAAAGTATAGTAATATATTAGATTAAAATTAAATAAATAAATAACGTATTTTTGTTATAAGCTAGTAAGGTTTAAGTAGTAATTATACGAATATTACCTTAGCTAGTATAGTTTTTTTAACTGTTTTTAAAAAAAACTTTTTAAACCTTCTTAAATTTTACTTTATAATATTAAAAAGTAATTATTTAATATTAAAATCTTAAAGAAAAAGCTGATAAAATTTAAGTTTAAGTTATTAATAAAGATTTATTTTATATATCTTTTAATATATTATATAAACGAACGGCGTATATAAATAAGCGCAGCACTTTTTAGCACTTTTTAATAATAAATTTAATTTAATTAAAATAACTATAACGCAATAAATTAATTTAAATTAATAGGATATTTTATCGTTAAATATTTTTATAATTTCCTTATAAATGCGCGTATTATATCCGAGCTTGGTATAAATACCACATTTTCGTTTTTTAGTTTAAACCCTTTTACAATAATTATCTTTAGCTTTTTTTAATTGTAATTGCTTATTATTACCCTCTTTTTTTAACTATAAATGCCTTTATCTTTTTTTTATAATAAGTAACGTACTACATAAGCTTTTTAGACATATAAGCTTATCGGACACTTTTTAATACTCTGTATTAATAAATTTAAATTCCTTAATTATAACATATCAAATCGATTTAAATTATCAAATTCTTTTTCTTTAAACGTATTTAAAGCTTTATTATAAATACGCGTATTATATCCGGGCTTGTCGCAAACGTTACATCTCCGTTTTTTAATTTTAACCTTTTTACAATAACCACTTTTAGCCGCTATAAGCTCTAATTTTTCACTACCTTCTTTTTTTTCGGTTAAAGAAACTTAATTTTTTATATAAAAAATATCCCTCCTTTTTAAAAATGTTTGTTTTTAGTCCTTCCACGTTTACTTAAAATATGATTAGTTTCGCGTAATTAAGCGGTTTTTATGCCCTCGTTTTAACGTAGTGAGCTTGCGAACGAAGTGGACGAGGGCTATTGTGTCGAAAAATCCGTTTCCCTTAGAACCCGGTCCCGCTTTTCCTTATTTGGATCTTGGCACGCCTAAATAGGAAAGCAAACGTAAGCGCACTATGCGGCCCGTACGCCCCTTCCCCCCACCAACTTGCCCTCTGCTTGGAATTGCCTAGGGCGGGGAGGGGGGGGGCGTATGACGGCTTGCGAGGCCTGCGCCAGCAGGCCGAGCCAGCCGTCATGCGCCAAAGGCCGGTATGCATACGTACGGTTAACGTTATTAAAACGAGGGCATATTGTGCTTGCCGCGGCGACGCGGTAGCCTCACGTTTAAGAAAAGTAACTTTATACTAGTGTGGGTGACCCACCTTTAGAGTGCACCCACCTTTGGAGGCCAAATCCTACGTAATCCCTGGGATTTAAAAATAGCATAATAAAATAACAAAAATAGGTATAAATATAAAACTTTATATATTATAAAAGACGTAGAATAGAGAATAAGATACCGATATTAAAAGCTTAAAACACTTAATCGTTAAATTTTTATATTTATTATAATCACTTTATAACTTATTATCTTAACGAAAACAGTTTTAAAATTAACATAATATGAAAAGTATTTAAATAATACAATAATCAAATAACTATTTAAAAGTAATGATTTTGAAAATAATTAAGATAAAAGTTATTACGTATATATAATTAAATATAAAATTAAGTTTTTAATTTTTTATATTTAAAGTTTTAATAATATAAATATTTATAAAAAGTAAATATAATAATCCAAGCTTATAACTAAAGTTAACAGATAAAAAACTTTATATATAATGTATTTAAAGAAAATTATACAGCTTAAACTTTAATAAATTCGGGATTATATAAATAAAGATTTATCGAACGTACAGCATTAACTATAATATTAAAAGACTAATAGTTTTAAATCTTTATTGAAATATAACCACCGAAATTTAATTTATAAAAGTCTATACATTATATTATTCCTCTATATAACGTTATAAAACTTTAAAACATTTTCTATATAATAATATATAGCAAATATCTATACAAGTTAATGTATAATATAAATTATTAATTCTATATTTAAAACTGAACAGGATATTCTACATAATTATATTGTTTTTAATTTTATTTACACCGTTAAATTAGAAATAAAATTTATATATATAGTTTTTCATAAAATATTTTATTGTAAAATATTCTCATACTTTTAAGATATTTTAAATTATACGTATTTTTATATAAATAACATTTATTACTAATTATTATTTATAACTTTAAAATATGTATTTCTAAGTGTTAAGGTTTTTACAGTTTTATTCATAATTCCCCGCTAAAGGGGGGTGACCTTTAAAGGTGGGTCACCTATACTAAAGTATTAATTAATTTTTAGTTAAAAAATTAACCGATTTAACGGTTTTTATTGGCAAGTTATCTTAATAATTTCTAATTCTTTTTTGCAAATAACGTCCTTATGTTTTTGCTTTCTTAATATTTTTAAAGGTTTTCGCGGGTAGGAAAATAAAACCGGCAAAAGTTAACGGGAAAATAATTAACGTAAGCATAATTAAAAAAGATTTAAGCTTAAAAAAAAGGTATTAAAATCGAATAAAACGAACCCAGTTACGGCGAATTCAAATATATTATTATCGGATATTATAATAACATTAAACGCGTCGTAAAATTAGTAAAAATTTTTTAATAATATAAATATAATGACGTTGCATTAAACCCATAATATATAGCGAATAAATACGTTTTAAAAAAAGAAAAATAAGATAAGTTAAAAGTTAAAACTTATATAAATAATAAGCGGGTATATAAAATGTAATAATATTGTAATTAATGTAATATCTTTCGAATTTTATCGAATAATAATTTTCGTAATTAGTAAAATTAAAAAAACGTTTTAATTTTTTCGTATACGTTCGAATATATTAATCGAAATATTAAACCCATTTTAAACTTAATTTGTTTGTTATTTCATTATTATTATTTAATTAGATTTTTAACCGGTTATTAATAATAAATTATTACGGAATTAAACTTAAAAATATTTTTCCCCCGTTATAATAATAAATAACAGTATAATCCAACTTTAAGAATTAATAACTTAAATAAATATAACTTATTTTTTATTTTTTTATATAACTTGTTTACATTTTTTACGTTTTTTGGTAGTAATAATTACTATACTAGTTATTATAAAAAACTTTATTAAAAGTTGAATCTCGTCGAAATTACAGATATCTTTTTTTATAATATTATATTTTATAATATTAATTCGAATAAGCTCGAATTATATACGAAATATTATTAAATTTTTACATAATACGTTTTAATAATTAATTTTTCAATTTAAACGCGTTTCGAGTTTTTTTTACTATTTAATAAAGTTAAATATTTAATTAACCTTAACGCGTTCCGTAACGCGTTACGCGAATAACAAATTCGCTATATCTTTAACATATTAATGCCGGATAAAAAAACGCTCCCGTATTTAGGTTAAAGATTTGGTCGATAATAAATTCTTTTTCGATCGCTGTTAATTTTTGCAAATTCGAAATAATATCGGCTTAGGAACGTTTATTCTAAATTCGGTTCTATAAAATAAATAAAAAACGTTATATATAAAACTAAACCGTTTGAAACTAAATTTCGAGTTTCATTTTTAACCTAAATAGTTAAGTTCATTCTAGCTTCTTTTATAAAACGTTTCATAATATTGGTATTAAGAAATAGATGATTGGAGATAAGTAGTAAGAATGGCTAAAAAAAATGTCCGACGAGCTTTATATGTCCAAAGAGCTTATATGGTACGTTATCTCTTTTTTAAAGGCGTTTATTTTTAATTTTTCGGCGTTTAATAAAGATGTAATTCGTTTCGCGTAATAAGCCGTATTATTTCCAAAAAAATATTTTCCTATAATAATATTAAATTACTTTGTATTAAAAATGAGCCGGTTGTATTATTTTTATCGGTAAGTTAACTTAATAACTTTTAATTTTTCTTTAAAAAAATAACGTTCTTATTAAATTATTTCGATACTATTTTTAAAAGTCTTTATAAATAAGAAAATATCAAAGTTAATAAACATAAGTAAAAAATAGTTAATATAAGTATAACTAAATCTCAGTTTAGAAAAAACGCGATTAAAATTAAATAAAATAAATTCCGTTTTTATAAATCCGAATTTAATATTATTAATCGTTATAATAATTTTAAATAAGTGGTAAAAACCGGCGATAAAATTCCTATAATAATATAAGTAACGTAACGTTGTATAAAGCTTTTAGTAAATAACGAATAAACGCGTTTAAATGTAAAAAAATAAAATACGTTAAAAATTAAAACTTATACGAAAAATGTCACAGCTAAGCTAATTAACTAACTATTAAACTTAAGCTATCGGGTTTATGTTAGCAAAATATTATAAAAATCTAAACAATGAAAATAATAACTTAATTTCGTTTCGTAATATCAAAAATATCTTAAGTAACAAAATTATATTGTAAACTGATACTATTTAAACTAATAGCTCCTGGCCGTTTATATCTTTAACCTGCTTCTTTACGCTTTACGGAACCTATTTAAAGCTTTTCGTTTAAATATATTACGCTTTTTTACGCTTTATAGGAACTACCTAAACCGCATTATGTAATTAATCTACTTAAGTCCTGTTTTAATCCTAATACGACCGTTTCTGAAACCTTTTACTAATTGGGTTATAATATAATCTCCTCTTTTTGTAATTTTTGTTCCGAAAATTCCTCCTAAAGGTAAATCCCTTTTTTTCATTATATCTAGCCGTATTAATAAATCTCGTAAACAACGTAATCGAAAAGAAAAAAAAAAGCGTTAACCCGTTTTATTGTTAACTTTAGTTTCGAAGTTATATCTTACACCCCTTACTTTCGCGCTGGTAATAAATATATTATATCCGAAAACGTATTTCGTTACGAAAACTATATTTTAGAAAAACGGCATTATGATAATTCCGGTATACCTTTATTATTTTTAAATAATATTAATAAAAAATAGAACGTTTAAAATTAAAAAAATCGTTAACTCGGCAATAACTACAAGATACTCGGGGGGAACTAAAAATCGTTTCGCGTCGTTTAAACGAAATTTTATCTCGTTTAAATCGTTTTCGCATATAACAGAAATTTCTTCGCAAGAAAAAGGTTGAAATAATTAACCGGGGCCTTTAATTTTTAGACGAATTAAAAAACCAAAAACGGGCCGAATAGTTGGAAACCGAACGATAACGTTTTAACGTTTCACTACTTATTCTTAGCTCCGGCTGGTTTTTCCCTAAAAGTTTCTCGCCTAATTTCGACTGGGAATCTTATTTACGCAGTATTACTAATAAAAATACTTTAATAAACGCTAAACGCTTATAAGATTTTTTACAGATTCTTAAATGTTCTCGAAATTTTGGTAATTTTTTTTTATTTCATTAGGTATTAAGTAAGTCCGTTAACTTTTCGTATATTCATAATTTTTTTTACTTCGTATACTTATTTTTCTTCCATTTTCACGTTATTCTATTTGATATATATTTTAATAATGTCCGTTATTAACTTAAGTAAGAATATATAAAAAACGGAGTAGAATTTAACTTTAGATAGTAATTTTAATTAGTAATTATTATTTAAAACTTTTTTGATAATTTTATACGGGCTAATATATTTAAAGTCGAGCTTTTAATTTAAACGTTTTGTTTGGATATTTTTGATGGCTAGGTAAACCATCTCCCCCTTTAAAAAGATTAATCCTTCTAACTATTTCTAATTATAATATTTTTTCATTTAATTATATACGAACTTAAGTTCCGTTTTTATTTTTTAATGTAACTACTTAAGTTATTCTGCCGTAAGGATAGCTTTAACACTAAATGGACCTTCTTTTTATGCTTTTCTATAAACTTTTGAAATAAACCTAAAATTAGCTATAGATGGAGTTGTTTTAATACTTTTATGGTAACTAGTATTGTAGGCTGTTTAAGCTACTAGTAGCTTTTCAACCTAGTTATTTTATTTATAATTGATGTAATATTGTAGGTACGTCTTTAACATTTAGTTTTATCGTTTCTTTATGCCTTCTTGTGATAATCTTTTGGCCTCCGCTTGTCCTTGTCGTATTTCTTCATCCAAGGGTTTGGAAGGTTTGCTTCGCGTTAGATCATGGCGAAAGTCTTTCCTCCTGGGTTATTCGGGGATTGTCCTGTAGGTACTGGGGTTCAGGACTTATCTTGTCGTGGTTTTTTAGGTGACCTATATTAAGGTGCCTTATAACTCATTTTACCGCAGTTCCAGCATTAGATACGTTGTGTATTTTATTAAATAGTTTTAATTTCAATAAATTTTAATTTTGTTCTATACGAGGTGTTGTATTGCCTAGATATGTTAGTATTTACTAAGTATTTAGGTTTGTTATTATTCCGGGTAGTTATTTTTAAGATATATCGTTTTCGTCGTTTTTATCGTCGTTTATACTATCGGTCGTCGATTTTAATAATTTTTACAATATACCGGTTCAAAATAATAAATCGTTTAACCTTAACTACTTTATTCTTAACATCGTTTTTAAGTTTTTGGTAAAATATATTAGTTAAAATTTTTTTCCTTCTTATTTACTTATCTAGCTTTAACGATTAAAGTTTTGAAAATAATAATATATTTAAACGTAAAACTCTTTTATTTTAAGGCTAGGAATTTTTAAATTATAAATCGTTTTTTATCGGAATTACTAAAATTAAAACGAAGTTTATTTTCAAAGTTAACATATGCCGAAAAAATATCGTTAATAAAACTTTCCCAATTTATTTCAATATTCTCCAGGTAATCTCTCATAATAGGTTCAAACCTGTCCGTTACGTCTCTAATAAGGTACGTAGCCACAGCAAAAATTCTATTTGAAACGCTATCGATACTCAAAAAGCGTAAGTAAACGCGTATTTAAGTTAGAAAAACTTGGAGATTCCTTTTACCACTATAAGGTTCCGGTTTTTTAGGCTTTATCCTAATAATAATAATTACTAAAGTAAGTTCGGCTATTTAATTGGCGAATTGCTAAAAATCTTCCTTTAAAACTCGAATACGTACCTAGAGCTATTAAATGGTAACCTTTTAAAAGTTGCTAATTAATATTTTAATAATATTAAATATTGCTTAAAATTTAATAATATTATTAAGTAAAAACGTATAACGTATAACAGTTAAATTTATTAACTAATTATTACATTTAAGCTAACGGGTTTATATTAGTAAAGTATTATAAAAATTTAACTAATTAAATATAAACTTAATTACGTTTTATAATACCAAAAACATTTTAAGTAATGAAGTTATATTGCAAATTAATACTATTTAAATTAATAGCTTCTACCCGTTTATATTTTAATCTATTTTTTTACGTTTTACGGGAGCCACCCGGAGCCTTCCGTTTAAATGCATTACGTTTTTTTACGCTTTATAAAAGTTATCTAAAGCCTTCCATTTAAATACATAACGCTTCCTTGCGCTTTATGGGAGCCATCTGAAGCGTATTATGTAACTGATCCACTTAGGTCCTGTTTCGGTCCTAGTGCGACCGTTTCCGAGGCCCTCCACTGGTTAAGTTGTAATAAAAAATAGGTAGGTATATAAAATATAATAATATCTTAATTAGCGTAATATTTTTCAAATTTTATTAAATAATAACTTTTATAGCCGTCGAAACTAAGGAAATTATTTTAATTCTTTCGTACGCGTTCGAATTTACTAATAAAAATACTAAACTTATTTTAAACTTAATTTATTTATCATTTAATCATTTTCGTTCATAATAATTTTCCAATTAGGTAAATATAAGTTATTAACGAAATAACAGAAAAAAATTTTCCCAGTAAAAGAAATAAACAAAAGTAAATTTAACTTTAAAAATTAATAACTTATATTGTTATAAATTATTACTAATTCTCTTTTCCAAATTCATTTAAACTTTTTACATTTTTTATATTAATAATAATCATACTAGCTATTATAAAAAATTGATAAAAAATTTATTTTTGTCGAAATTATAAATATTCTTTTTTAAGATACCATGTTTTACAATTATAACTAGAATAAATTTAGATTATATATAAAATATTTTTAAGTTGTCGTATAATATCGTTTAATAATTAATTTTTCGATTTATATTTATTTTAATTTTTTTTACCGTTTTATAAAATTAAATACTTAAATAATTCCGATATATATCGTAATACGCGAGGTAAATAACAAATACGTAATTTCTTTAATATTTTAAAACCGGATAAAAAACGTGTACGCATTTGAGTTAAGAATTTTATTATTAATTTATTCTTTTCAGCTAACGCTAAATTTAGCAAATTAAACGTAATGTTGATAACGGTATATATAGAATTAAGCTTGTTATAATTAATTTTTAGGTTTTGTTTTTTTGTTTAAATAGGTAGATTTATTCTGATTTCATTTATACAACGTGATATTGCATTAGTATTAAATAATAAACAAATAAAGTTAAATAGTTAACATGTTAATAAAAGTACGCTATTCGCTTATATGCGCCGTTCGCTTATATAATACGTTATATATAAAAAGAAAATTTATAATATTTATATTACTTTTAATAATTTAATAAGCTCGGCTTGACAATATTATACTTTAGCGGTTTTATTCGTTATAACTTGTTTTTGTAATGTTATTCTTTTTTATACTACTGAAATAGGGCAGGGTATTACGCCTACACTCGGATTCGGCTTATTAATTAATCTAGATCTCGCATATATATTAGAACTCTTTTTTTGCTATAGGTTTAACCCTAGGATATTACCACTTATTACGGTTTTCAAACTTATTAATTACTAGGTTCAATATTATAAATATAGTCGTTAGCTTTTCCCATTAACCCTTACCCGGATAATAACATATTTAAAAAATTCGCATTAATTAAGATTAAATCTTTTCAACCTAATTTATATAGCTGCTAAAAAAAGGATACTAGCTTGAATTAGCTACCGAAGTAACTTTCGACTTTCTGATTAACATTTAAAAGAATACAATTTTATTTAAAAATGTAAATATTTTTATTACGATTTTTATAATATAAAAATACGTATTACACTTTATACGACAATAACAGCATAAATGCTAAATAACGATAAAATGATTTAAAAATATTATTAATTAAAAAAATACTTAAAATTTAAAAACATACGAATTTTTTTTTAAATAAAATTTCTAATTAATCGATTTCGGAGAATTACATACTTAAAAAATATATCGGGTAAACGATATAACTTAATTATCTATATTTAAACCGATAATAAAATTGAAAATATGTAAGATGCAAGATATTAATAGGTCAAGCCATATTCTCCAGGCTGAGCCAAATATACGAAAATTATTATACGATATAATCGCACGATAAATATTATACCCAGTATTTTGGAATACGGTAATTACTTGGTGGTTTTCACGATTTAGGATGGATTGTATACCTTAGTCCCATAGAGCCTCACTTTTTGAACCGTGATTGCTGGCAAGCTTCGACCCTGATGAACCTTATGCCCGCTGGTTTTACGGCTCGGCATGGTTAATATAACTTAGGAGGCGTGAAGCTTTGCGCGGTAAACCTTAAGGATAAACCTTAAGTGCGCATAAAAGGCTGGCTTTTGCGAGCCCTCGCCAATTTTACGGTTAGGAGTATTAGATATCAGCCAGTAAAGGGGTTAGGAATTTTAACCTTAATCGTTCCATAGTTTTCGAATTACTATTATTATTACAGTTTAATATGCGATAGAATTCGTACATAATACCGGTAATCCGTGCCGATAAAATTTTTAACGAAATTGTTACGTTTAAAATCGTTAAATCTTATAAAGTAACGGGGCAAGCGAAAGATATTGATAATTTTATCGACCCAAATAATATTTCTTAAAAAAATCACATTTAATTATTAATTTTCGGATACGATTTAATTTCCGAAAGTAATACCAGTTAATCGTTATTCGAACTTATGCCGAAAAATATGGTAATTATAAAAAAATTGTTAGAAAAATTGGAAAGGGAAAAAAGGGAACGGTTAACGAGTATTAAATTTCAAATTTTAAAACGTTGTGAAGAGTATGACTGATGGTTTGCCCGGTTGCTCCGGGTAACGAAATTACTTTAGAATACCGACGCGAATCGACGTAGATAAGAGCTGTTGCGAAAAGGATCGGTTTAGTGAAGTTTAGGAATTGAGGTACCAATTTATTATTTTATCCAATTTTGTCTACACGGTCACGTCTTCTTAAGGGAGAAGATTGAAATTATAACTTATATTATAAGAGAAATTACGTAACGAAAATAATTTTTCGAAATTAAAAAATAAATATTAATTAATTACGATTAAATAAATCGAATATGATTAATTAAGATTAACTGCCAAAAAATTAACCTATTAAAATTATAGAAATAAAAATACGTTACTAGCGAGGTATTTATATAAATTTTTTGATTAATCAGAAATAAAATAATAATGATATAGTGAACAATACGAAATAAATTGCTAACGTAAGCTAAAAAAAATTATAAAGCTCGCGATTTTAGTTATAGGAAAAAAAAGTTAAAAAAGGATTAATATTTTTTAACGTAAAAAAAAAATTAAGACCGACTTATCGATTAACGTATTTTAAATTATTTTTACTTTAATTGACTAATATCTTATATAGATCTTACTTACAGATATCGTATAAACTTCGCTGGTATTAATTAGTAGGATATTTTTAACGCTAAAGCTAATAGTAAACATATTAATTATAAAGTTAAAAAGGACTAAATCCGATATTTACTAATAATATTATATCGATAAATAAGGACGAACTCGCTTAAAAAAACGATAAGTTTATTTCGATTATAAAGGATTTAAAGGATGTAAATAGAAATACCGAATACCTTAACTTCTTATATATTTAAATATTCGAATGATAATATTAAGCTATTAAATTTAAATATTTTTTAAATTAATAAAAGTCGTTAGAATTTAATCAATTTATTAAAAACCCGTTAAAATTAATTAAAATTGTTATATAATAAAGATTATTACTTATCATAAAATTTTTTATTTAAAAATATTAAAATTTAAAGTCGAATATTATTAACTGCTACCGATTATTAAAGCTTAAATATGAAAGTAAAATTAATAACGAATTACCTTTAAATAATTTTATTAATTACTTGAAGTTTGTTATATATTTAATTATGAAACGAATATAAGAAATACCGGATATTATTATTAAGATATTTAAACGAAACAGGTTTAACCTATTTTAATTTTTTCTTAAATTTTTACTGGATTTGTAATATTTATACCCAAACTTACATGTTTGAACCTTTTTAATCGAATAAGATATAGTTTCTCGATAGATATTATAAACAAATTTAATTTTTTATAGTTTTATTAAATGCGTTTGCTTTTTAAATTTTCGCTTTTTTGGTACGGTAATTACGGATTAATTTGAAAAAGTTAGTAAGTTATATCGGAAGTATAAGCTTATCAAGGTTGGAATAATTAATAAGTTACTATATTAAATAGATAACCCTTTTATAAAAAGTTAAGTTAAAGTTATCCTTAAAGAAGTTACTATATAGGACGAAATAGTTAAAAACGTTTTAAAAGTTTTTAAATTTTAAGACTTAAAGCAGGTACGAATGATTAAAAATCGATTAAAGATATTAACGAAATACGTTTAATGTAGTATACCTAATTAAGTTTATAAATATTACTTAAAATATATTTTTAAAAACCGAAATATCGTAGAAAAAGGTAAGCTTAAGGGTAAAACGATAAGCAAAAGTAAATATATTAAAAGTTTATTGAAAATAATTTTCAGCGAGTTATTTCGAAAGAGTTTTTAACAATTCGTTCATAAAGTTTGAAAATTTATATACGACGTTTTATGACAAAATTGCAACATTAAGTAAAAATTAAGCTTTAAATAAAGCCGGGTTAATTTGACAGAAAGAACGAAAACAGTTATCGAATGCGATCCGTTTTAATTTTAAATAAATAAAAAATGTACAAAATAAATACTGAAATCCGTTTAATAAAATAACTTTAATTTAAGCTTACCTTATTAGCAAAACGTAATCAGTTGTTAGAAATTATTAATACTTTATAAAAATTAATAACTGCTTCAAAATAATAAATTTAAAAATTTAATATTGTTTTTTTTTAAAAAAAAAAGGAAATTAAAAAATTACTCAAGTTTTATACTATTATGTATAATTCGAATAAAAGCTTCTTTAAGCATAATAGTATAATATTAACCTATTAATCAATGTAAAAAACTATTAATTTAACGATTTTAATAAAACAGGATCGTATTGTAAATAACGTAATTACCAAAATAATTACTAAACCCGTAAAGAACGATTTGGTAATCTTGAAAAAGATTTTTATTAATTTTATAAGGAAAATAAATATATAATAAATATTTATAAATTATTTTGGAATATAGAAAATTAGCATTATCTTATACGCTAATAATTAATATAATATATCTTAACAATAAAGATAATCGAGTTAACTTAAGTATAATATAATTCCTAACAATAACGTACCATATATTTAAGCGAGGGATATATATAAGTGAGGGATTTTTTTAACCATCTTAGCTCTTTATTCTTAACCGTCTATTGCTTAATACGAATATTATAAAACGCTTTATAAAAAAATGAAAATAAACCTAGCTATTTACGATAAAAATAAAATCCAAAACATTATTAAAAAAAAGCTTAATTTTATTTATAAAATATTATATTTTACTTTATTATACCGTTCTAACGGTAAATACGCCCGAACCGATACTATCCCTTTTTTATAGAACTTGACGCTAACCGAAAAGAAATCGATCGTCGACCGTATCTTCAATATAACTCTATGAACGTTTCCTATTCGAAATTAATATATTAAAAATATAGCAAGTATATTACCTATGTAATAAGTTACGAAACGAGTTAAAATTAATTAAATATTTAACTTTATTAAACGGTAATATAAACTATAAACGTATTTAAATTAAAAAATCGATTATTAAAAATATTATACAAAAATCTAAAAGTATTTCTAAAAAATTCGAATTTATTAAAGGTATTAGTACAAAATATAACATTACAAAAAAAATATATTATTATTACGGCACCAACTGTGCGGCTCCGCTTAGCTAACATAACGCTATATATACGGAGGCACTTCGTGCCTTTTAGATAGTTTCCTTCTTTTCTTCTTCGTGCAACAACAAGATACTTTACTCAGACCCAGAGACGTTTAGCGCTGTGACATTATAATTTCGACAAAACTAAACCTTTAATAAATCTTTGCATAATAATAAATATAATAATTATTAATATCGAAAAACGTTAAAAACTTAAGGAAATTTAATAAGTAAATGGAATATAAATTATAATTATCTAAACTATTAATTATTAAAATTAAATTATACCGTTATTTATTATTATAACGACGAAAAATTACCTTAAAAATTAATTTTGTAATAAGTTATTATTAATAACCGGTTAAAAATCGTATTAATTAATAATAATTAAAATAATAAACGAATTATATATAATATTAATTTAAAATTTTAATTAATATATTCGAACGCCTACAAAAAGTTCGAAATGTTTTTTATTCTCGACGATTACGAAAACTATTATTCGATAAAATTCGAAAATTTATTATGCTAATTACGACATTATTATACTTTATATAGCCGTACATTTTTCGTATAAGCTTTAACTTTTTAACGTATTTTATTTTTTTTTATTTTAAAACGCGTTTATTTATTATACATCGAATATTTAATACGACGTTATTACACTTATATCGGTAAAAAAGATTTCTTTACCGGCTTTTATAACACGTTTAAAATTTTTATAACATTCGATAATATTAAATTCGAATTTGCGAAAATTAACCTCGTTTTATTTAATTCTAATACCGTTTTCTCCGAATTCGAAATTCCTTTAATTATGCTTACGCTAACCGTTTCCCCGTTAACCTCCGTTAATTTTATTTGTTACTTATTTAAGAAAACCGTTAAAAATAATAAAAATATAATAAAATAGAAACGCTACTTAGAAAAATATAATAAAAAATTATTAAGGTACTTTAATAACAAAAATCGTAAAATCGGTAAATCTTTTAACAAAAAATAACTTATTACTTTTATATTAAATTACTTTTCTTCGGAAAATAATTACCCAATTACGCGAAACGAACTAGATTTTAAGTAAACGTTAAAAGATTAAAAATAAACGCTTTTTTAAACAATTTTATTGAATAAAAAAAAGTAATGGAAAAATGCAGCCTATAACGACTAGAAGTAATCGTTACGATGAGATTAAAACTAAAAGATAGAAATACGACATTTACGACAAAGCCGGACATAATGCGCGTACTTATAAAAAAGTTATTGAGACGTTTAACGAAAAAAATCGGATTAATTTTAACTAATACGATATATTATTATAAAGTTATTTAAATTTATTATTATAAAGTGCTAAAAAGTCCCTCACTTATATAGAGCCCTCGCTTATATATATAGTACGTTATTTTAAATTTAAATAATCGATAATAAGTTTTTATCTGTAAAAAAATCTTAAATTAAATCTATGCTTTTTCGACCTTTCCGAATTATTTTTAGAAATAAATAAAACAGTTTAATCGTTAATAAAGTATTTTTAAGGGCTTTGGAAAATCGAAGCTTAATATTAATTTAAAATTAATTCGACTTAATACTCTGAAAGTATTATACCTTACGGCGATCCTAAAGCCGGACCGATTAAAACCGGCTATTAATTAAAACCGATTTATTAAAATTAACATATTTTATTTCGTAATAAAAACCGGAATACTGTTTTATAAAAAGGTGCTATTAATTAAGTAATTATAAAACAACCTTATAAAAAGTAAAACTATCCAGTATTTTTAAAACATTTACGTATTAAGAGTTAATAGAGATTATTAATTACCGATATTTACTAGTATTATATTAAATAAAATCTAGTAAGGAAAAGGAAATTAAAACATTTATAAAAAAAATAAAGTCGATAATAATAAACTTATATAAAATAAACTTTTATTTTAAATACGGAACAGGTAATATAAATAGACAATAATTTTAATTACAGTAGATTAAATAATAAATCATTAATAAAATATTAAGAAATTAAATTTTACGAAAACGCGAAAAAAATTAGAGATTACCTAGTCGAAATTATTTGAAATTTGCCTAGATTTTAATGAAGCTTTTAAAAATTTTATGGCTACGAAAACCTTCAAAACGTTAAATCGTAAAAATAAAAAGATAATTAAAATAACGAAGGTAAAAATCCGTAGTTCAATACCGATTAAACCGCGATAAATATTTAAATTTTAATTATAAATATTAGGTACAAAGTAAATTATTAAGAAAAGACCAGTATTTTAATAGTATATACATATAATCTAACTAAATTGTTATCTTATTTTTAAGCTGGTTATGAAAGTTGAACTTTATTAAAAAAAATTTAATTAATGATATTATCAATAGCGAAGCCGAATCGAATATTTATACTCTTATTATATATTAAAAAATATAAATTAATAATCAAATAAATGTGGTTTTTTTATAAGTTTTAATGTTTAA
>QJNV01000339.1:54701-68918 GCA_004155935.1 Monosporascus sp. GIB2 | reverse complement strand
CCCCCCCCCCCCCCCCCCCCCCCCCCCCCCCCCCCCCCCCCCCCCCCCCCCCCCCCCCCCCCCCCCCCCCCCCCCCCCCCCCGCGGCCCTTCCTTTGGGTTTATCGAGTCTATGCACGTATCAGATTGCGGGGTGATAAGCCCCAGGTTACCTGGCGTCCGCGTAATTTCCACACCTTGATGCTCTTGGTCCGTTCCTTCAGGGATTTAGCTGGTCTCATATCCCCGTTCCCGGAATAGTCACATAGATCGGGGCAGTCGGTCTCTTCGGCGCGGTTACTTCGTAGCCAAGATGAGATGGGGAATCACCTGGCCTACCTATAGGTGCCTGTCCGGGCTACAAGTCGGACCAATCATCCCCATTGCCACGACTCCGGGGACGTGGCTGAATAGAATGGTTTTTTGTTATCGTACGCACTCACTTAAGGGATTGGTTATGCTTCTTCCACGGGTGCTGGAATCCACCCGAGAAACACGCCCCCGTGATCACATGCGAGGTATTGGTGGACCGCAAGATTGTGCTCTTAGACGGGAAATCATAATGAAATCATGGGGTTGTCATATATCTGCTCTTACCTTGCGCCTCGATTAGGTTCAAATAGATCTACAGCGTCCCCATCAACGGAAATAAAGCCGCCTTTTGGTGCAACGAGAGTTTCGTGTACGAAGACCGTAAAAGAAATATCACTGCTATAGGGAATCATCATCGTAGGAACGGCATTTGAACCAATACGAGACCGGGGACTGCCCATGTGCGCAGACAAGGGCATTCGGCATCTTAGTCGAATTCCGACGCCATCCGTCCGGGGCCTTCGTGCCCATGCAGCCTCCCTCCGATGCGGTGAACCGGGGCTGGTGCAGTAGTTCAAGCGGCCTTATGCAGGTGCATGTCCGAGGAGGCGGGTATCTATCTATATTTCACCTGAATCACATGGAATTCTGGCTAGGCAACGTGGGTACGGATGGTTGACATTAAACAGACAGGTCCGGGCACCGTTCCACGACGGAGCGGGGCGGGGCCCTAGAGACATGTCGTGCATGCGTGTATACGTCCGACGAGAAGGAAAGGATATCCTATCATACAAGAACTCAGACCGCCATTTCCCCGAAGGCCGTTTCAGAAATATACCAGAAGCCAGAAAATATTCGCCGCTGCGTGATCCTGCCATCTAACAAAACTGCACAGCCGGCCGTATTCGTCCAAGTCGTTATCAGTTGAATCGGGGGGGCTTGCCATGGAGGGATGAGATATACGCATGAGACCGCCTGCCGCTGACTGGCAGAACCTCTTTTTCCTCTGTTTCACGGGCGTTACCGTGGCAGGACTGCTGTCCGAGGTCACGGCCACCAGTTCATCCTCTTGTAACTCTCGAGCACCTCCTGGACCAGCTCTTTCGTGACGGCCGGCTTCTCGTACTTGAAGCCAACAACCTCTTCCAGCCGGCTTCCGTCCATGCTGAGGTCCGTGTCCTTCAGCAACTCCTTCTCCATAAAGGGGCTGAGGGGGATGGTCTTCGTGATCCCGGCCTCCCTGAGCATATCGCCCCAAGGGTCGAGAACGTCCTCGTTGATGTCGTCGACGACGCTGTCCATGTTGAGGCGGGCGAAGTTGCTGAGGAGCTGGCCCTGGAACGTCGTCTTAATCCCGAACAGCTCCGAGATGATCTCGGCGATGGTGCCCTGCGACGTGGCGCCCTTGTCGACGACGTTGAATATTGGCAAGTCGCCCATCGCTTCGGCATCCCAGTTCGGCTTTCCGGAGTCGTACCAGGTGGCCATGGCCCACAGCGCTCGTACGACGTCGTCGATGTGCACCGAGTTCATCCGCAGATCCTTCGACCATAAAAATTTGAGGTCTTCCCCGAAATCCTGGTAGACGCGCGCTAGGCATAGCGACGTGGACAGCTCCTGTGTCGCATAGGGGCCGTACACGTAGGCTAGGCGTGCGATGACCAGATTCAACCTGCGAGGAGTGAGCTTCGTGTTCGTCGGGGTGGGGGAATAGTCGGGCGTGACAAACCCTTCTATTTTAGACAAGGCCTCCTCCGCCTCTTGCTTGACGACAGCCATCTGGCTCCACGGCTTCAGCTTGTCGCTCTCCTGGCTAGGAGACGAGTTGGGCTTATACACCGATCCGGTACTCAACTCAACGAAGCATTTGACCTTTCGTTTCGCGGCCTCCTTGGCGACAGCTACCGACAGTGCGAGATTAAGCGCTCTGTATCTTTCCTCCCCTTGGGAGTATCTCGTCTCGCCTCCGCAGTTGAAAACGTAATCCCACTGTTTGCCGTCCGCTCGATTGAATATCTCCTGTAACGCATCTACGATCCAAGACTCCGAAGTCAACATACTTTATCCGCGGGTTACTCCACTATAGGACCTCTCCGGAGCGTACCTTGTTTACTCGCATCCTTCTGCATGAAGTACTGCCTCGAACAAGCCTGCTCGAATTCCGGGGCAAGCCACACAATTTCCGGGGGTTTCTTGTCCACCAGGCGATACTCGGATGCGAGTTGGTTGTCGTGTATGTAACGGGCCAGGAACCGTCCGATATATCCCATCCCGCCAATGATGAGTACTGAGGGCTTTTCCGCGGCCATTTTGGGCGCAAGTAGTCTGGACGAGCCGACCTGACCGGCTCTAAAAGTCGAAGTGGTTCGTTGGGAGGGCGCGCGAACGGTTGCAAGGTCCGAACTGGAATGTCGCGAGGGGTTATATTCCGATCTCAACTCCCATCACAGGATGCTAGACCTTGATCAAGAACGGGTTCGCAACGAACAAATTCTCTGCTGACACAACTGGCATGCGAGACTGCTATTAGGTAATTTCGTATGGAGGGGACCCGAGCTTGAGCGAGGCAGCCCTACAACCCTAGAGGTACTCGAACGATTAGAGGAAGTAGAGTCCAGAGGAAGAACGAGCGGGCTCGGTAAACAGTCCAGCGAAAGATATGCTATGAATATGCTATGGGAGAGAGCAAAGTGGGCGGAGCGTTGTGCAGGGGGAATTTCGAACTATTGACTGACGGGATATTTTACTCTATGCCCTTTTTTTCGCTGGGTACATACGGCGGGGAGAACTAGGAAGGAAAAGGTAGAACGAAGAGGAGAACATGCGTTAATATGGCTAGCAGAATCCAGCCCAGGTTGGCACGAATGCACGAAACAGGAGCGTGGAGCTCTGATATGAATAGGAGGCGGCCACTTAGTATTGTTCGTTCGAAGACTGGAGGGGCCGAGAGTGCCCTGAGAAGTTGGGAAGAAGGTGGGGACTAGGTATAAACTTAGGCGGCTGATCCATGTCGGGTTTGTGGGCCACACGTAGCTCGTCGTGCCTTTCTCTAATGGACTCCAGTATGCATGGCTGCCCCTACTGCTACACTACCCGACCTTGTAGCTAGGTATGTATATACATGTGTATACTGCAAACCTTACCACGTAGGTAGTTGCTTGCTGTGTGTGTAGGTACCACGAGGGGTGCGGACAGGAGCGTAGACTCCTGAGTCGTTATCGGTCTGTAGTACGGCTTCCATCTGCAGAAATTGAGAACTGGCAATTACCAATGTTGAGATTACCCATATAACTGACATGCAGAAAGACTCGACTGGAGAGAGGCTAAGGCATAGGACGACGGTTACTTGTGCCGATAAAATACGTGTGCAATGGGTGTGTAATTGAGTACGCGCAGTATGCGTCGTATCAGCCCCTGCATAAAAAGGGGCCCATTCTTATTATGCTTACCTAGACCAACAGCGAGGTATATTAAAGAGATGGTAGAGTATGTACTTAGAACTTTCCAATTCGCCTCTCCTATATTACACCATATGCGGAGTGTTAAATCCAGGAGGTAGATAATATAACTTCAGTCGATTGAGGGCGTGTTGCATACGTGAATAGGCTTGGCCCATTCTTGGCAGCTATTTATCTATCTACCTAGGTAGGTAACATAACGGGCTCAACTACGTTCTCTGTAGTAGGTAATTACAGTAAGTGTGTATATGTGTGTATCCGTCTCTGTTTTGTGCGTGTGTGCGTGTGTGCCTGTGTGTGCACGTATGTGTGCTCGGTGCACACACGCATAAGTTAGCGGACATCTTGGAGGCTGTCCAGCAATTGATCAGGCTGTTCCAACGATACTAATACATCCAGTACTTCGTGCCCGGGGTTGCGGAGCCCACCAATGCTGGAACTTTGCCCTGCGAATCGAATCCAACCCGACATTTACGATCACCGACTGTACGCGTGCATATGTCAGGTTGTGTGGTTATTTACGGGGTCATGGCGCAACAGTTTCGCTTTACATGCACAAAGTGCGTATACGGATTGTATACACGAGTATGTAGTGGTAATGTCGCTGATTGCATGGTGGGAGGCGGGGGGGCTCAAGGGGTTCCAGCTATTAGACTAGGTAGGTAGATCCAGAAGACAACAGTACGATATCTGAAAACGGAAGTCTGATACGATCTGCAGCCCCTCAACCAGGTAATGTCTCGGGGCGTCTCGATGCATCATTTGCCATTTTCATCCATATCCCACTAAACCGTCTCAAACACTTTGCCCCTTGAACTCGAAAGGACCGAAAAGCGCCAGGTTACCAACTCGTCGGACTCTGTCATTGTTGTTTGTGTTTGACGCCCGACCTTCAGTCTCACCAGCTCTCCAAACACAATCCCCGTCGTCCAACAGCATACCTACCCAAGTAGGTACTGTTTAGGTAACGCCCTCAAAGGTTGCCCAGCCCACTCTACCCCGGGTATAGTACATAGGTGGTCTACCGCAATAGCATCCATAGCATCGCTGGTTGAAGGCAACGCCAAACAAACGGTAAGACTGTCCTGTCTACGCCGTTGTATACCTAGCCGCGTGATGAATATCATCACCAGACACGCCACGCAAGGATTGGTCTCTTCGGAAGACACGAAACCCGTTCTCCGTTCACAGCTCCACACGAAGTACCCCATGTAGTTTATCCAGCGACGCATAAGTGCACGGTACGATCATCACTCATCACTCCCCTAGCCACGCCATGTGAAGATCGTTTTCTAGCCAACTATCATAGAGCACCGAAACCGTGCGATGTTGCAGACGTCTCATATGTCGTCCCACTCGTCGCCATCTCCGCTACCCAGGTACCCTCGATCTGCGGCGCTGCAGCCACCATCGAATCAAAGCGCGGAACCGTTGGGGAGATGCGCCTTGGGAGTGCGCTGTCTGGTGGCCCTGGCTCTCCACGATGCAAGGGCGGGAGGCGGCCCAACGTGGTCGTTGTCGGGAACCTGTCGTCGTGGTTTGGCCGGCTGCAACGGGAATCCCCTGTGCCCACCTTGCGACCATGATTAATGAGGATCCCGCTTGTCCGTATCAGGGCTGCTGGTTGTTCCAAGGGGACCCCGGGAGATCCCCTCAACCATTCCAAGGGGATGCGCTCCGGCTTCTAGAAGGCTTCCATGCAGCTGCCCACCCACAGCACAGTTGCATGCACCCCCCTTACCTACCCTGCTGAATGTGTGCAATCACATGGGCCAATCTGTTCGTCCTATCCTTCGGCCTTGGCGAAACCTATCCCAAAGCATTGCATAAAGCATGCTTGGCTCTCTTCCTGCGACAAAACATAACAGCCGTAAGACGGAATAATCCGAGCTCTTTACTTGACGAAAAGAATTATGTCACAACCGCCCACGACGTACCACCACGTCGATAAGTTCCTGCTATTCTCTTCAGCGGCTTTCCCAGTTTTTCGCACCACCTGGGCTTGCCGGTGAGGTAGCCAAGTACCCGATTCCCAGTTTCCCGTCCGGGAATATCCTCTCTGCAAGCCCTTATCAGGGGCTACTAATGCAATGGGGATTTGCATCGGCGATCAAATTTCTCCGAAACAACTTTGACCTTCTTGAGAGCCAGTCTCATTAGCTGTACCATCTCCTCCCGTAGCTTCCGGCGTTAGTGGCGTTCAGCTACCAAGGCGCCAGGCGAGGTTTGGTAGCCCTATTTCCGGGTTCAGCTGCAAGAGCTGACTTAGATCGAGCGTTACCTGGCAGGGCTGACCGCTTTATCAAACTAGAATTGCACTTGCCGTCCGTGCGGTTCACTCATCTCGGACTATTTCCAGTGCGGTCGACGTGGTTCTGTTTGGTTGTTGGCGTCTGCAGGAATGCCCCCGCAGAACAGGAGCTTGATGTTCATCTAAGTCGTCTCCGAGGAGCCAGAAGCAGCATGCCAGGTCAACCGGTCGACGTAGTGCTGCCCTTACAAGCTCTATCTTCGTCCAAGAGGTCCTGGAACCCCTAGAGATCCGTCACAACGCAGAGAGGTTCACCAGCTACTGCCACATGTTAAATACGTGGAGCTACGAGGGGTGAGGAGTTTCCATCCTAACTTCCCTCTCTAGGGAACGTGGCACGGTTTCATCGTGTCGTTAGAGGATTCGTCTTCGCATTGCGCGACGTCCTACTAACTCTTGCTGATATACACAGCTCGCTAGCAATACGAAGAATGTGACGCCCCGAGAATGAACGACGCTCGAGACATTTCAGTAGCTGCCAAGAACGAATAGGATCGATTCCGTTTACCCTGCCGGCCGCAGAAAATGTGGCACAACCAGATATAAGTGTGCGCCGAGGCATAACAGATGTCCCATATCAAAGCGGAACATACTGGGATCCTGACCTATATTATGCCTTGTTCAAATATAGCCCCGACTTGTGAGCCGTTGTCAATACCTCCTCCAAAGTCCGATACGTACCCTTTTAGTTTCCTTCTTATTTCTGTACCTAACGGCTCTTCTCACGACACGAAACGGGCGCTGGCTAGCCGATTCGGCTGCGCCGTACGTGATATTAGTTACATATGTTGCGTAATGTCCTCGGCTGCCACGGAGAGGCCTCGAAGTGCCGCGCGAGTGTGCCGTCTGCCAGCGTCAGCCGGGGTCGAAAGCTACCGCTGAGCGTTGCTGGTTACGACTACGCGCCGTCCAGTGCAGTTTGGCTCGGCGTTCGACGAGTTGTGGACGGGCCTTTATCCTCGGATTATACCTTGATCTATTGGGCTCATGTGACGCGTCCTTGTTCTCCCATTTCCGGCCGCGGGTTACGGTGGGCTTTCACTTGGGGGATGGGCGAAGGTAAGGGGGGGCGTACGGCTGGAAGGGACGATGTAACGCTCACACTTTCGGATTGGGCAGAGATCGGGGAGCTATGCTGCAACGTGCGCTCAGAACCCCGACGGCGTCAGCGTAAGTACATACACATGGGGCATGGCACTCTCTGGTTTCGTCCGTCGTGTGTCCATGCCGACGTGCAGTCCATAGGGAGAGGGTGAAATCATCGCGTGTGTACGTAGGGTATCTTGTGGGGGTAGCTGGTATCATTATAAGTTAGCGTTGCTCTATAGTGCCTGGGCGGCTTTAACATGGTCACATTCGGCCGACGAGGTAGTAGTAGTATGTTCTGTCCGTGCCCCTATCCTAGTAGTATGTAGTGCTAAACCATGTCCTGCCGCCCACCCTTGGCTGTTGTGTCATGCTCTTTCAAGCCTGAGATGGCCTGTGACACTCTAAGACAATCTGCATTTTATGTTTCGGCTGCGCAGCAACAACGGAGGGACGTGCTCGTCTATGCTTGGGGACTATTTTCATATTTCTGGTGGGAGACCGGCACAACGTGTTTTCCCTGGTATTCTGCATAATTGGAAGGCATGTGTTGCAGGAGCGCATATTTATATGTAACTAGACATGCCATTGGACGATATTGGTAACTATGCAAATTGCAATGCAACGGCGGCACGCCGCGGGTTCGGGTGAACTGCTGTGATCACTTCAGGTAAGTGCTAGCCTCATATTAATGCGCCACCCCTCGAATCGCGAAAGCCCACCGGCACTCCGTTTGCTCATGTCAAGTTGGTAGTCAAGGCCGGGCCGCCGAACATATATATATTTTATATATGACATGTCATATTCTTTGGACAAAGACCCTGCGTCAATCGGCAAGCCTTCCCGTTGAATGACCAGTGCTTGTGTGCAACCAATGAGATTAAACATTACCAACTAACGCCTGCCGTATATGGGCCGTGCCATACCAACGGCTATATGCCTACCTACTCAGCCTGCTGACATGTGACCCGACGAGTCTTGGGAGTAGACTCTCGATTGAAGAGATAGTTTTGCTCTATGACGCTCGGCTTTTCTCGCCTAACATGCCAGAACAAAACGTCCCCGGGAGAAACATCATTAGTCAGACCGGAGCCCCTTGAGGAGGTACCTCAAACGAGAGGCTTACTAGTTTAGCGAAAGGACCCCTGTAAAAGGGGCCAAGTCACATGACGGATTCGCTACGAACAAGAACTCATACTATAAACGGAAGATTATAGTCCTCCTATAATATCGAATCTGCATAGTGCCGGAAAGTGTGAAGCCCCGCACTATGGCGGGACACTACGAGCTCCCCTATATAGCGACGAGGTTAGTATACTTTCAAAGCACCCAATAACTAGTAATTAACCCAGAACATGTTCTTCGAATAGCTTGCCCGGCCCTGCAAGGTAGGAGGAAATGTGATTATCCGCGGAGGCCCGAGCTGGATATAGTGGGATTCATATTCTAAAAAGTCGCATAGGATGACAATAGATAAAAATCATGGTAAGCAATATCTATACGCCCATAAATATATTTATAAATATACAAGCGGTAGCGGAAGCCGTATATCTGTTTTATGCGTATGTCATTAGCTATTAATTGTCCCATGATTTGGTCACTGGCTCTAACCGAACTACGTCTTTAATCCTCAAGAAATGCTTGATCAAGTCAATGTACTGACCGCGCTCATCCTCACCGTGCTGGTCTATACCCCCCCTACTTGACCCCGACAGCCACCGCCTAGCTCTAAGGATATTCCTTGTCCGGGCTATCCGATGAATGCAGCCATGCCCGGTTCACAACCGGCAGAGAGCTGCAGCGACAGCGAAGACTATCGCCAGGGAACAGGCGTCTAACGGGAAGGGCTATTGGGATATCCCAATCAGCTGAGCTAATGGGCTCCTCCGGGCTGCAGAAATGACTCGCCAACCTCGCCCATCTGGACTATGCGGTGCTGTGGGCCGATCTACTAGGCAGATCCTACGGTCGAGACCGATTGGCCCCTACGTGCTGCTTTGGCCTAGAAGAACAAGGCCATGGCATGAGCCTAGGCACGACACTTAGAGAACCAGAGGCAAGTTTGGAGTCAATATATGCATACCTACTAGGCAGCTAGAGAGGAAACCTGACAACGAACACGGCATCTCTCCACTTTATGCTTGGGACTATCAACTACGCAGGAGAAAGGGTGAAACAGCGAATAATGAGAGGTACCAAACAAAACCTTGCTCGCTCGCCTTTCTAGATGGAAAAGGAGAGAGGATAGCTCGGTGGTTGGTCGGCTCTACATCCATCTCACGTTTTGCACTCGCATATCTCGGGAAACACGAGACACGCACGCCTCTCAGTGTCCGCCTTCCCCCATGAGCCAAGGTGACACGGAAATATTCATCGGAGACGCCGCCGCGTTCCCCGGATCAGAGACTCGCTCCTCATTGGCAGCTAAATTTATGTGCAGTTCTTTTTCATCTCCCGAGCTACTGCCAGATCTACTCCTGGTTCTGTGTTGCCCGATCATCCTGTAGCCTTTCTGCCTAGGAAGGTGATACTGTCTTTTTCTCCTCTACCTCTTTGCACCGAATCGGTTCACCTTCGTTTCCTTTTTTCTGAGAGTACCTCCTTCTATGTCCGGCCCCCGAATTCTAGGTATCGCGCGGGCGGGCAAGCCGACGAGGAAGAACCGAGGACACCTGATCGATATCGTCGTCATCCTGTTCGTTCTATCTCGCCATATCCCACTTCATCTCCGCATACTCCCAATGAGCTCGCGCTGCGCCTCCCTGTCACGCCCGGCCTCGCTGAGGCTGCCGAGGGAGCGCAGGTCGCCGACGACGTCCTTGGCCTTGCCGAAGTAGACCTCCTGCAGCAGGTTGCGCATCTTGAGCTCCATGTCCTCGACGAGACGGCCGATGTTGGCGATCTGCTGCTCCTCGGTCTCCGCGGGGAGCTCCATCTCGATCTGCCGCGTCATGTTGCCGGACAGGTCCATCTCGCCAAGTGCGGAGTCGGATCCGCCCGTGTTGGCCAGCGACAGGATCACCGTCGAGGTTAGGTTGTACTGCGTGAACCGCGCCCGGTCGATGGCTTCGAACACGTGGATCGAGTCCCAGGTCCCCTCGCTGGCCGTGCCAGGCGTGGCCACTGGTTTTGTCGTCAGTACGTGATATGCCTGTAAACAATCGAATGGACAGAGCAGTTTCCCCAGTAGTAAAGGTCAGACAACCGGATGCCACATAAAGGTGAGTACTGTGGTCTCAGATGCGAGACCAAAGACCGGAGATCTGTACCCAAGGACACTACTTATTTGATCATAGATCCTGTGTTTTAGACGTAGCGTAATCTGACCGAAGTGTCTGCCGAGGCAGGACCAGAAATAGCATGAGCAGCTGACGGGCATGGCAGCACCATCCGTGCAGTCATCACCGTCGCAAAATCGGCGCGGGATATGTGAACCATGAAGTAGGGTTCAGATACCTCAGCCAGCGTCCACTTCCGCTCGCCAAGGCCCGAAGAGGTATCCCCTCCAATGAACGGCAATCAAACGAAAAATCACAAGCAAGAAAGGCGTAGAATCCCAACTCACCCTTCTTCAGCAACACCACGCCGGCAAAGCCGTCGTCCAGATTCCAGAAATACACACTGCTCACGCCCCCCTCGTAGTACAGCTCGCGGTAGACGTCGAAGGCCTCGTTGGCGCGGACCTCCATGCGGCGGACCTTGTCGCTGGGGGCGCCCGCGGCGGCGGCCTCGTCGCCCCCGTTGGCGTCGCCGGCGCCGTCCCCGCCACTACCGCCACCGCCACCGCTGCCGAGCGGCGGGTCGAACTCGTTGCTCCAGGGCGAGCGGTAGCTGTCGCCGTCGCGGTTGTAGTCGCAGAGCAGGTAGTCGCGGCCGGTCTGGCGGCAGCGGCGCACGGCGAGCGGCTGGTCCACCGACGACAGCAGGTCCTCTGTCAGGTCTGGTGCCAGGTTGATGAGACTGTTGAGGTGCGCCGTCGTGTGCTTCGGGTTCAGGCGGCGGAGAAGGTCGCTGTGTGCGAGGGGTTAGCTTGGAGACAGCTCAACATATTATGCCTCTGCCGGAGAGGAGCGGGTAGGGTGCTGTGGATAGACAGGTAGAGAGGTAAGGAGAATACGTCTGTCTGGGTGTTGAGGATCGTGTAGAGCATGTGATATAGATTTAAGCGGGAAAGGGATGGACGGGCAAGCGAGTGACTGGGTGATGCTTACAGAGCCGAGTCAAAGGGGTCGGCGGACGCCATGGTGATGTGTGTATTTGTCTGCGTGTCCTCTGTGGAATTCGGTTTCTCTAGTGGTCTTAGTCGTGATATTCGTCAGCCGAAAGTCGTGTATGAAGAAGTGTGGGATAGCTGGGCATGAAGGTTGAACTTGGAGGGGGAAAGTTACTAGTCTTAGCTTGGGTAACTAACTTGTGGTGGGGTTGGTGGGCTTCAGGTATCAGAGAGCATATGCAATAAAGAGCTTCTTACCATACCTACCTACATAACCTTGTGCGGCTCGTCCCGAAGCCGTATTTAACATCTCTCTTTACTTCTTCTCATTTATTTCCCCAAAAACTCGGATCGGATCAGACGCGACGGGTACAAGGGAATCCAGACGAAGTATATTGACCACGTAGACCACATATATACAAGCAACCAGAGCGATAGCCGCCCCCACCCTCAGGTTAAGCACCCAACTAGAGAAAGTACGGAGTCATAGAGCTGTTCTCTCGTTCCAGAATTCTCCCTTTTGCCCATCCCCAATCCTTTCACCCGTCCACCCCCCAATTGGGCTCTTGGAAGCCGTCCAGCGAGGCGACTTCCTCTCCCTTGCCGTCCTCCCACGACTTACTGCTCACTTTCCGACCAAGTTGCTCTCTTGGTTAATGGAACATACGCCGGCAATCATCTTAGACGGAAGACTGAGAAGAATTAATCCCCTTCCTCTCATCGTCATTTCTTGTTCCCGCCGGAATAAGAAGCGAAGAAAGAAGTCATCATCATGATGAACGGAAACTGGCAATAACCCTCTTCCGGCTTGGAACAGGTGAATGCAGAAAAACTTTCTCCTAAACGCCCACCACGAGAGAATCCGCGGTCCCACGTAGAGAATTCAAAAGGCAATGACGCGGATAGAACATATACGCCGTTGAAGAGCACAGACGGTAATGATAAGATAATGGTGTGACCGGAGCAGGCACTGATGTTATGGTAATATCTCTGCAATTGGCAGGCCTTGGAACGCGAAAATGTTGCAGCTGGTTTCGCATATGAGGGCCTCGGGACCCTAGGAACTTCTTGCGGACTCTCCGGCGGGTTCGGCACATGTAGTACATTCGGCTTAAGAAGGGCCAGCCAGGGAAGTATGCCGACTCCGCCGCAGCTTTCTCCCGTGTTGCTTGCTCTTCGCTTGCTCCGGCTTGGGCTGTTCTTTCCTGCCTTCTTGCCGTGTCCTCCGTCGCCGCTAGTGAATCTGGTGTCCGCACACGAGGCAGTTGATCCTCTCCATCCATCTTTTCTCCCCCCCCTGGACGTTCTCGCGGCGATCCTTGATCTCAAGCATGGGAGGGTTGATGTCGTTCATGACGAAAGCCTCGAAGAGTCCCTCGTACGGCTTGGCCGTGCCCGGGTCGCCGGGTTCCGACTTGCGAGGGCGTCCCCTCTTCTTCGCCTCCGTGCCCGACGCGACGGCGACCGTCATAGATTCCTCGGTCTTGACGGCGGAGCCGTTCCTCTCGACGTCGCCAGGCTTAATCGTGGCCCGCTGGTCCTCGGGCTTGACGTCGATCGACTGTTGGGCAGTCTGCGCGGCGCCAGACTCGCTCGGACTAAGAGGCCGTTTGGGTTCTTCGCCGTTCTCCTGCTCTTCCTTGACGGGTGCCGGCTTGTGGGGTTTGTCGGTACCGAGTCGCTTGTAGGTATTCAGCAAGGCTTCGTGGACGAGGCAGTCATCATGCAGCCATTTCTTGCATTCGCCGTTTGTGCAGCCGATTAGTCTCTTATCGGGGTTCTCGGGGCGGTTGCATCTGCAGCGCGGCTCGGCAGACTAGACGCCCGTTAGCTGCAAAGAAACAATGGTATTGACCGAGGCGTCGCATCCCCCCCCGACTCACCGAGAGTTCCATGCTACGGACGTCGAACGCTTGTCGCCAGTAGAGGGCGGGCTGAACCTCGTCCTCGTTCGTCTCGTCCCACTGGTTAACCGCGGCGGCTGCCGTGACACTGACCACGTTGATAACATCCACTGAGATCGATTAGTCTTACCGCCATCGGGAATCGGAAACAGGCCGACGAGATATGCAAGCTTACTGTGGTTCGAAGCAATCAGCTCGTTCTGGCCGTGGTATGACTGCCGTCCCTGGATCGTCCTCCTTCCTTCCTGCGTCCCGGCCGGTAGCTCGTCGGGCCAATACATCCAGTACACCCTGGCGTAGACGTGGTGCTCATCGCTCGCCCGGATCTCGAGGATCCGGGCCACCCAATCGTCGTCCGACTTCTTTCTGGGTTGGATGGCCTCGTTGGGATTCTTTTGCCGCTCTATGGTCGAGCTATTGGCGACGAAGATGAAGCCTTCGCTGTAATATTTCACACCATTGACTAGGGCGATACGGTTAGAATGCACGGTTAAGCTGCGAAGGAGTGGCTGCACATACGGACGAAGCTGTTGTACCGCGTCATGTCCACCCATTTTTGGAAAGGTTGAACCTGGTAGTGGCGATCTAAGGTGTTGTTGGGGTCTTTAAATTTACCCATGGGCGAAAAGGGGGAGGGCTGTAGCAGGACTTTTGGCGGAGGTGTCTGTCCCTCGGAGTCTTGCCTTCTCCGCTTCGCCTTCTTCTGCTTCTCGTTCGGATCGGGATGGATGACGGTGAAGGGGCACTCCGCCTGTGTCTCCTCGACGTCGGGCCGAGGTCGCTTGCGCGCGGTCGCCATCCTTGCGATAAGGCCGCGATGTGTCTCTCCAGATAGATGAAGGATAAACCGGATGATGAAGGTTAAGGCCAATGGCGATCGACGCGATAGTTTTGATGATATCGGGCGAAGAGAGGGATTTGATTGCCCAAACGGGGGGGGGGGGGCAACGGGAAA